>JASANE010016968.1:0-32531 GCA_030248225.1 Trileptium ribeirensis
AGTGCTTGTGGTTTTGAAAACGAAGGAAATTGGTTAAAAAGTATGGAGGCAATTGATCGTTCAGCGCAAAAAATTCCTCCAAGAGGGATTTTTGTCTATGGTAAAGTGCATGTTGCTATGATTTACTATTTTTGTATGTTTTCATAATGTTTGTAATGTAACAACACCTCCAGCCAATTTGATGAAATACACTTATAAAGTTTTACGCCGTTATGTGTGGTATCCGTCGTCGTCTAATATTATAAAACAGGCCGCGCTACATTTGGAGGTAAAACATGGCGGCATCGGTTTTCCAGATCTGGAAATAAGAATAAACGTAAATCGCCTAATTTATTATATGCATGTGTTATCCTTTAAAGAAATGCTTATTTGAAAGAGATGTTTTTAAACTTTTTTCAAGGGTTAAACTATTATCGAAATCACAAATGAATAGAGTTCTGGTGCCACAATTCTATAAAGAGATTCATTCAGCTGTTATCGAGACGGGGCTTAGAATAGAGGAAAATTTTGTGTGCGTCTTCGGAAAGAAGTTTTCGGTATCAACTTTTAATGCGAAACAGTTATACTGCTTATGGGTGAAACACATACACAAACAATCAAAAAATAGAATTGCAGGGTTCTTTTTGGGCGGTAAGTGCTGGGGGTTGAGGCGTCTTATGTTCAAAAATCGTGGAAGTGGTAAAAATCAAAGTGTTGACGGTAAAGTAATAGATTTGCATTATAGGACTTCCTTTCATAAACGTCTTTATACTAACAATAATAGAATTTCATTGTTTACCAGAAACTGAAAACACATGTCCTTATTGCGCACGTATTGGCATACAGGTTGCAGAAGACAACCCGCATGTGTTTATTTATTGTTTACGTTCCTATAACTTCTTCTCTGAAATAACACCGCTGTTGCGGAAAGTCTCGGGAATACGAGTGTTAGAGACAGCGGATTTAATACTGGGTAAAAAATATAAAAATGTCCATATAAGCAAATATGTTATAACTGGATAATTAAATATGCACAGTTTTTTATTGGGAAATGTCAATGCAAGCTCAATTTTGAAGTAAAAATATGAAGAACCCATTACTGTTTTCAAGAATAAAGTTTTTAGGCCATTGTGTCGGCTTAAAACTAGGTAAAGATCTAAAGATTTTTTAAATATTTCAATAAAATTTTTGAACCGACAATCACACCTCTGGGTTTTCGATTAAATTTAAAATGTTATTAGTGATTCATTTTACACCGTTTCTTGATGTGTGTGTTTTTGAATCTTTGTTTTTTGTATTATGTAGCATACTATATGCTCTTTCCTTTGTAGGGTTTCACGACATGTTTTTTATTCTTGTGTACATAAGTTCTGACTAGTTTACTTTTCTCTATCTGTTTATAGTCATAAATAACTAGTACATCTGTCACAAAATATTCGGCACTTATAGATTCAAATATTTTGCACTTTGGACTTATTTATTATATGCTTAACTAAATATATGACTAAATAGTGGAACAAATTCTTGCATTTTCGAATAGTAATATGAATTCCAAAAAACTAAGAGAGCCGTCCACATTCGAAAAATTGTGAAATATTTTGAGAATTTCCAACTAAACTTTTGATATCGGTTTTATAGGAGATTTTATAGGTGTATAACTTATACTGGTTGAAAGATTATCACGTTAAATTGTTCGCATCGCGTATAACATTAGGGACTATAGGGAGCAGTACGCACTGATGAGTCTTTACCACGAGTTCATATAAATAACAAAAACACATTTTACATAAATTTCAATGCAATTTTGTTGCTCTTGTCAGTAACTTGCGTACAATTTGACGGATTGCTCACTGTGATCAGTAAATATACCAAAGACCTAAAATGAGCTAAAGTGTATAACTATAGTTATTACAAGATCCTGCGAATTTACATAAAAAGCATATAAAACATACGATTATATCAAAGCATTAACCAAAATCTAACTGTAAAATCATAGTCTTTTTTATCTAAATATAGCTTTGCTTCTCATTTTGAATCAACACTATTCTGCAAGGACATATTACGATCAAAAACTTGCTAATAAACCGGTAGAATTATGCATTCAACCTTTCGACTTACTATATCTTTAATTAAGTCGACGACTGGTCCTGATTAACATTGTACTAAAAACGTGCGTAAATGTCATATTTCGTAGTAAAATCTTCTTATCCTAAACGAAAAATGCATAATTCTAAAATAAGCAAACATACACTGAGGATTAGTGCGACAATAAGCGAAATTTCGCTAATTTGATCAAAATCAAAAGTCTTTGTGAAGAATATGGCCGCAACCCTGCAGTACTTACATTCGCAAAAACACGAATGGTAGCTTTTGAAACCAGCGCTCGTGGACTGCCACTGTCAGTTGCCCAGACTTCGAGCACAAGTTCACCGGGTTCCCGTATGGCTTCACGGTCTAATCCCGGGTCTGTGATCCCGAGCGCGCCTGTCGATGGATAAATTGTAAATAAAGAACTTGAAGTCGACGGTTCGAGCGAATAAGTAATTGCGGAATTGTCTGTTAATGGATCATCAGCATCGGTAGCCTAAATTAAAAAACTAGTGCTTATTAAGTAATTCATACCTTGATGGATTTCTTTTTTGAGACCGTAAACCACCAGCATGGCTTTTACAGTAATATCATGCAATTTTTTATGTTAAGGTATCTTGCTTGGGAACCTAGCCCGCATCATATCGACACTATGCAAACACAACATTTCCATATGAAATGTGTAAATAATGAAAAACTAAACCAACACAGATTATGCCGTAGGTAGTAAATTTTTATTACGGTGTATGGTAACAGTTATAATAGTGAAAACTCAAGGTTAATTAAAAGTTACAAGCTTAGTCCAGTATGTCTTAACTTCAATTTTCTCACAAAAGACCAACATTATTACTACTACCGGTCTTTTTACTACCCTTGAGGAAACACGATTTTCCGCTGTCGGGATTCCTCATTTTGATGGAACACAAGAGAGGATATGACATAATGAATGGAATGTTTCCCAAACAGTATTCCACAGAACTAGTATATAAAGATAACTGAAATTTGCGGAGAGCCCACTTGATGTTCGAAGATTAGACAATTTGTAGTAACTCACTATCTGGAGTCTGCTTCCATTGCTACTACTAAAACCGCTCGACAATCTAAATTTTTTAGCCAAGCTAGTTTTAAGATTAGACAATTTGTAGTAACTCACTATCTGAAGTCTGCTTCCATTGCTACTACTGAAACCGCTGGACAATCTAAATTTTTAGGCAAGCTAATTTTAAGATTTAGGGATTTTCTTCCGCAAGCGTTGGTTAGTTAGTTTTTATATAAGTAAAAGCCATGCGATTCGGTACATTTGTACGTGTATTTGTTTGTATTAATTGTCAAAAACCTTATCACTCGCTCCAATTTTAGAACAATTTGCGCTAAACCGCAAGCAACTGACAACTCTTATAAAGAGTGTTATTCGAAAAGTTTAGAAAAATATACATTAATATTATAAAATTTAAGGTTAAGAACCATATGGCCACGGATGACACTAAAATATTTTCAAAGCATTAACTAAATGAAACACGCATTTATACAATTGTATTATCCATGATTTTTTTTTAATTTTTGGATGCGAAACCTAAAAATTTTGAAATAAAATACCCAACTTTACGTTCATTACGATTTAACGTTCAAAACTTATCGTAAATATTTTCATGTAATTTTCTCATCATTACATACAATTTTAGTCGATGTTATCAGAATCGGGCATAACATTAGAAATTTTTCAAAAATGGTAAAATATTACATTGAAATAATATTCAGACATTGAAGTTACTGAAAATATCTAAAATTGAATATTTTGGTACTAGAAAATTTTTAGTAATTATTTCCTATTAAAAAAATTTCTTATGCCGCATTTTCAGTGCATATTTTTAGAAATCATATAACAAATTTGGCAGTCAACGTAATAATGATAGCTCGGTAACGCTTCACAAAATTCTAAAACACGCGATCCTGGAATAGTTAAGTTTCGTTGACTTTGCTTTCCGCCAAACCGTATCAGCTCCCATCTTATCGGATACGATCAAATTCTATGCCTACAGTGTTGTACTGTGTAAATGTGCTGTCAATTATTAGGATCAAATCATCCGATCTGGTACAGATATAAGTATGTAAGGGTTATCATCTCGATGAAATCAGACTCATTGCAATGCAATCAATGCGAACCCGACCTTAACGTAGTATCCGTTCTTCGTATGTGAAAACCGATAACTGTTTTCTTGAGCATATGCAACATATTCTGTGCGTTCAAAAACGGGCGAGTTATCGTTAACATCGGTCACATTGATTACTACGGGCACGCTTGTCGACAATGACCCTGATTTTCCATTGTTATCCCGTGCGATGACAGTGAAATCGTAGTAAGCAACCGCTTCTCTGTCTAGCGATTCAACCGTCGTAATTGTACCATCTCGATTGATAAGGAACCTGACAAATTACAAAACATACATTTTAATGTCAGAAGAGAGTACCGTAAAACTTCTTCCCTGATGTCATTCCGTGGGAAAAAATGGCAGGGTAAGGCTTCGTTTGACCCCAACTTTTTTACGTAATCAGTTATAAATTACAGCAGAGTGTGCGTATAGTGATTACATTGATAGCGAAAATGATATTGTAGTAAAATGTTCTTGGGCGAAAACTGTCTACACTAAAATAATTATGTATATCGTTTAAACTGTATATTTTGCATTTTCACAGCTGAGCGCTGGTTTGTATGATATTAATAAGGGGTTCTTTTTTATGTTAAATGGACATTCAGACTGTGTCATTATAAGGGCGCTACATTCCACAAGGGATATAAAACTAAGTCAGTTATACTAAACATTGCATTGCTATGGATGGCTAAATGCAAAATTGATAGGTTTATGTTATATTCATTGATAGAGATTGGTTTGAACGCATAATTACTAAGTAGACCATATTTACTTGTGATCATGATACTGTGACAATCCAAAGCTTACGTGTGTGTCCTGTAAAAGTTCGAAACGCAATAAAAACAGTAGTAAATCGGTTTAACTTAGCGTGAAGCTATGTAATTCAGATGTGAAATTTTAGAGTTTTCGGGTCTAAATAACCCATTTATCCCGAGACGTCGTGGAAATGTTTTGAATGGTATATGTCGTGGCTATGCGATGTTGGGTGCAATATGTCGGTTGTTAATCAAATAGGTCAGCATTTCCATACTTAGGCAAGAATTTCATTTCGTTGAGATATTGTCAAGAACATCTTAATACAATATTTATTAAGTAGCTGCATATGAGCACACATTTGCTAAGCACCTGTCATTTAGCATAAATTGTTGCCTAATAAGATTGGCAGTCCTAATAAGATGTTTCTTTCTATTATAATACCCAAGGCAAAATCAGCAAAATATCAGTTTTACTCTCTCAATATATAAAACCAGGCAAAAAATGTATTTATGGCTTTGGTTATCCGCAAAATATAAATGAAAGCCAGAAGACATTCCAACAGTATGTGCCGAAGAACACTGACTATACATTACAAACGATTATATTTATAACCTTTAATAATAGTGTAAAAGTCTTCTTTGCTATACATCTCACGCATAAAATTTTGCTATCAAAATAGCATTAATATGTCTGTAGTGGCTAATAGATACTGTAGGCTATTGTTGTAGCTGCGATGTCAATGCTAGATACTTCCCTGTGGCTATTGAGTTTCGATTACTTAAATTCAAAATTTATTTAATTCATATCAATAGGGACTAAAGTGATAGAAAGATCTTTTATTACTTCGCTGATGTTACTACTCTTGATACTTCGCTGGGACTATTGAGTTTCGATTACTTAAATTAAAAATTTTTAATTCAGATTAATGGAAACTAAACCTGATAACAAGATCTCATTAGTACTACATCTTTATTAATGTTAGCGCTATGTTTCTTATTTATGTTTCTATACTTTATCGGCTCATATATATTTGATGGAATAAAGGTACTCAAAATTCAAAATCGATAGGTGTAGATTGGGAGTTGAACACATAAATTCTAGATGTCTAGGTCGACACGTCGAACCATTACTTAATCCACGGTTTTTCTGAAAAGGAATGCAAGTACGTTTTTGGGTTATCTGAATTGTACCACAAGCTTATATCCATGATATATCTGGACTTCAGGAAACAGGAGCCGCTAGAACATGATGAAAAATCGCAAACAGCCCTATAAGTTGCAATGACTAAACACAGACAGCTATCTATCCGAATTTCTGGAATAAAAACCGGAAAAAAGAAATTTCTCTTCCAATCGTACAATTTGGAATACTATTGAATGCATGCCTAATTAAAGAGTGGTCAATCCCTAAAAATAA
The DNA here is from genome assembly GCA_030248225.1 of Trileptium ribeirensis. Classification (NCBI taxonomy): domain Eukaryota; kingdom Metazoa; phylum Nematoda; class Enoplea; order Enoplida; family Thoracostomopsidae; genus Trileptium; species Trileptium ribeirensis. The sequence goes on from JASANE010016968.1 coordinate 6,390, forward strand.
AAAGAAATTATTGCAGCAGAAGTTCAAAAGTCAAGCAACAGCATAGGAACAATTAATATCTGCTATTTACCTAGAGTTAACGTTTAAGAAAATAGTTTAATACTTGTTGCACTTATTAATTGTACTGGATACTTGATCGAAAGACAAGAAAAAATCAAAAACTTCTTACTTCTCTGTTCCTTCGCCGCTTAACGAGTACACCAATGGCAAATACTGAACTGAATCTTTATCGTCCGCCTGGAATATATTACTCGATATGAAGAAAATTCGAAGCTTTAGTCTTTGCTAAGATGTAAATTAAACTTAAAATGTTTTCTGGTTTGTAGCTTTTAGCATAATTGGTGATAACACGGCGATTTCAAAGTAGCTGGCGCAGTTTGTTAGTTTCTCTACCTATACAAATAAGTGCCTCATAGGGAAAATTTATTTTTACGAATTGGGGGCATTCAGTTTTTTGAAGGATGTATATCTTTGTAAAATAATTTTCCAATAGAATGTGTAAGTTTTTTTCGCATATTAATACCACTGTGCGTCCACGCGGAATGATTGTGAAAAATTATTACACTCCATGACGAAACTTGACATTTTAAAATATTTTTAGCTGGTATTATGCGCTGGAGTTTTCTGCCTTAGTAAGTAGTAAATTCCTCAACATTTAATTCACTGACTTGAGAACCATAAGAGCCGGATTAGTACAAATCAGTTTTTAGGACTGACCTTATTTACATCACTTAGATTTGTCGCGTTTCAATACTCCTGACATTTTTTACTTGTTGTTTGGTAGCAGTGTAACCAACATTTGTTGAATGTATCAGGGAAAATAAATAAAAACAAACAAACACATACATGCAATCTGAAACAAAAGGTAAAAATATAAAGGGTTTAAAAAAGCTTTTAAGCTTTTAAGAAAATAGGCGGATTATTTTTAACGCATATTGTTTCACTAGTATATAAAATTTTAGAACCCTTCGTCACTAACATATATTACAATTTTCGCTACTGAAATTCTAGCAAATCTTGGCACTATTGAAAACAAAAGAAGATGTAGCTACATTTTGACGACCATATACCACTGTGCGTGATACTGTGTAAAATCGAGGAGAGTACAAAAAGTGTACGTTTCAATTTTTTTATAGTCAAGCATGTGTTATACTTCATTCCAGTCTTGTGCCCACCCTGCCCGTCATTGTTGTAATTCACCACTGCGCAAGTGCGTTGCGGCACATTGCGCAGGTCAGTCGAGTGTTGTGTCAGTGGTGAATGAGTCTAGTGAAATGCGTGGGTAACATTAAAATTCATACAGCTACTGCATACGATAATGCAATGCACCGGAGTGCTCATTACGCTGTGATTCTCACTATTCCCAACTACAGTAAATAGTAAGGCCTTGTGTATCGTTTTAATGAAGATGACATAGCTAATTGAAATATTTTTTCAAAATGTACCTTTTTACCGTCATAACTCAGCAACGGATGGTCACATCGGTTGCACCCATGGCTCAAAATGTTTCGCTTGCGCTTTGATGTTTTCTAGCGATCTCACTCAGTCTTCAACTCTACACTTTTGCTTATTTCTACTGTTAAATCATCATTTTGGCCATTCTACGTTATGAAAATGTTATATTATTTGCAACAAGAGTATGTGTGGAATGGATTCACCAATTTTACTAAAGCGAGTTTTAGTACAATGGTACCTAGGTTCTGTATGTACGTGATCATGCATTTGACTGCGCAACTTCTGTTCATGAATGAGAACTGTTGAATCATCATTAAAAATTGAAATTGTTAACAGTCCGTTTCAGGATTTTTGGTATCACTTGTCCGAAATTACAGGTAAGGTGAAATCTCTAATTTGTGATATCATAACCTATCTGAGAACCTTGCCAAGTGTAATTTTTAATATGTTTTCGAACGGACTCAGGTTTTGTGGCAACTTTAGTTCAAAATTTTGGTGCATTTCTATTCCTTTCTGAAACGTATCGTTTACCCATAAGCTGATATTAAATATATATTCAAGTTACCTTAAAATGATCTGGTACATCTAGTGCCTTTCACTAAAATCCATCAATAAATTAATATACATCGGTGGAACCATGCTCTCAAAACTGTAATAGTTATATTGCACAACACTGCTTAACTATTAAAGTTCCAACGTTAGTCATAGCTCCGCAATATTAGCCTTTTTATTTATTTTTGACAAACTGAACCTGTCTCAAGGTCACAAATAGAAACAGACTTGGTGTCGATCACTGACCTGTTATTTGTTCTTCCTCGTTAACGAAAATCGGTTACAAATTAAGCACCATGTACTAAGATTATATTTTCATCAATTATTCCTGCCGTAAATTAAGCTTAATTAAACTAAAGCAATCAAATGGTTGAAAGTTGCTTGCTGCAATGTTTTAAAACCCGTGACCAACAATATCCGCACAATTTTGACATTATAGTTTTCAATCTAAAGCTTATCACTTATTCGTAACATGGTATGTTGAGTAATGTGTGTGCAATTTAAAAGTATTAAAATAGTTACCACGGAAATAACCTTTGTGGATGCTAAACACAGCCTTCTCAAAAGTAATTACAATGTAAATGGGCATAGTGCTTCAAATCAAGCAACAGAGCTAGATTTAAGTATTTTTGTAAGGCTATATACCTAAACAACCTCGGAGATTTTATTGAAGTGAACATTCCCATAAATATACCAGTCGTGTTTATGGAAGTACAGAGTATTTCATGGTGTTTGCCATATAATTATGTGCTTAATTACGCGCTGTGCTGTGCGTTTCGCTCGTGCGACGATACTGCTTTGATTTCATCACTTGCTGATGTTTGTATGCATATAATAGTTACCACAAGAATTACTGTATAAAGAAATGACAGGCAGTATACACAAGTGTTGCAAATACTTATCTTTAAAGTACGTGTCTTGAAACACCATGAATAATTTGGTTGCATTTCTATTTACGTTGAACGAACTGTTGCCATGGCGATAAATCGACCGAGAACTGTTTACGTTAGAGTTGCGCTCGCTACCCACTGAGCACTGACTATGCTGTTGTTCGGACCCATACAACGCAAGCGCATAACAACACGCCGCCAAACACAGGACACGCAAGGAACTAAGTGGACGAACTACTTCGTACTGTATTAAGTCGCACCAGAGCAACTACATGCATCAGAGGGTTAAGAAGATTTATATTTATCTTAATCCTACTTGACTAATAGTGTTTTAATTAAAATTGTTATGTGCTTTAACCGCTATTGCAGTTATTTCGCACATTTAGGCAAATGCTAGAGCCCAACACTTGGCTAGCTGCCATGGCCGAGTGATTTTATTTTATTTTTCTGTAATGATTGGAATTATATTGTCATTTGATATTTTGTTTTATTTAGTATTTGGTTTTAATTATTCTATATTTAAAAATTGTAAATTTGTACTAACTTGGTCGTCCATAGTTGTTGATTGATTTTGTGAATTTCTAATGGTGGTTAGCACGCATTCAATATCATTTGTAATTGCATTATTGATGTATACTGTAATTAAACGTTTTTGCCTTGAGATAAGGTTTTCAATTGATACTATTTGGGTCACCCAATCGTTGGGTGCATAATATGGCATATTTAGAGCTATGCGCATAGCTGTATTTTGAACACATTGTAATTTGTTTTAATCTGCTGTCGCCATTCCACAAAAGGCAACTGATCCGTAATCTAATATAGGTCTAATAAATTGTTTGTAAAACTGTATTATTGTGTCTGACGAGCATCCCCAATTTGTGTCTTTCAGGCTTTTTAAAATGTTTAACCTGAGGGTCGCTCTTTTCTTAATATCATTTACATGGTGTACAAATGTGGCGCCACAGTCATAGATGACCCTAAGAATTTGGCTTGTGCTGTTAGTCCAACGTTATTGTTAAAGATTTTTATGTGTACTGGTACTTCCTTAATAGTGGTTCGATGTAGTTTACGAGCGCTAAATCATAGTGTTTCGAAAAATATATACTTATACTATAACATGATGCCGTAGGTCAGGCACATTAACCGGGGTAAAATTTGTGGATCTGTATAAAATTAAGTCGGGAAAACATAACAATAATCCTGGATAAAAGTCAGTGGCCATATAGCATGCGATAAAACAGCAGTGAGAATTACAAAAACCTAGTTACTTTCAATTATAAATGACATTAGTCACAAAAGTTATAATCGTCAGTAAGGAATGCAAAATACAGGATATCACAGATTTGTAAGAAATGAAACACTAAAGTCCATTATTAAAATATAGACATCATGCAACTGTTGGCGTCGTTATACACAAGCTGAAATGCACAAAAGTACCATAGATGAATAATCAGCTGGTGGTTTTGAACGAGACGCAGATAATTGTTGCAAACATCTCTTGGCTAAGCCCATATAAGCCCATGGCGAAAATAGATTTATAACACGCTGCACGGTTGCAATAACTGAGATCGTTACTTGTGCATAAATTATTTTTCATAGCAAAATGTAAGTGATTTTCCTTAATTATCCCACGCTTCATGAATGTATTTTAATAGCGTTGAACGATTTATCGCACATAAAACATTCAATAGTTATAACCAAAAATTATGTAAAACAAAAATATTCAATTTTGGAAAATAGACCATATTTAAAAACAGTGGGTCTACCGGGGCCCCAGAACACTTCCTAACGCATTGAAACATTTTTTACTACGAGCAGTGGAATAATTTGTTAATAATACGAAGGCAGTATGGACAATTTTAAGCGAATCTTTGGCTAAAAATCGTTTAAAAATCACTTAATACGCCTTTCATTCACAAACAAATGAATTATAAGAGAAATCCTGAAAAAAGCGACTATGATCTCTTTGAGAAGAGAGATTACTGGAGATTCATAGACAATGGAAGTAAGCTGAAAATATAATGCACCCTTTTCTAAGTTTTACGCCTCACCCGAATTTTATGTATAACACTTAATTTGAGTGGAATGGCGCCTTTTTCCCTTTTTCACGACAAACCGATGTATCCATATCATATACATCCAAACTGCAGCAATTTGTAAGTGAAAGAAGTTTGTGCGTAAAAATTTTAAAACTGTCCGTTTGGAAATTAATTGTGCCTTAAAATCCGTTTAATCTCCAGAAATCTAAAAAAACAAAATCTGCCCATCAACAGGCCTGGGCAGTCTGGTTTAATGCACGTACTATATGGCAGTAAAAAGATATGAAGGATTTCGCGGCCGTTAGAACTGTCTAAAATTGTGAAAGTCGGCCCTGTTTGACGGCGGTGATTATGCTTGGCCTGATGGTGTAAAACCGCTGGTTGGTGAATTTAGCAGCCGTTAACTGCTAAAATCTGTGGTCTGATAGTCTTCACGCCGCACTATTTGATATTCAGTAAATTCTGCAAAAGGTCAGCTAAATTTAGGAAAACCCCGTATCTTAGATGACGACTTTAACACTAACTGTAAGCGACTATGAAACCATCAATTAGATACAAATATTCATTTCCGTGTTATAAAAATGTTGTGCTTTCTACTATCGACTTCACATTTTATGCACAAAATTTTAGCTATATAATCTTTCCCTTATCGTCTACTTTATTCTGGTAACAACAGCGTTGGATGTGCTTCACATGGAAATTATTTCATACATAATCCTTGCGGCCAAGAAGTCGTATAAGCTGTAACACAAATCAAGTCTACAATTGACAAAACTTAATCTCGGTAATCATTAGCGATCAAAAAACTGTATGCAAAATTTGTGCAAACATAGCTTAACCAAGCTTATAGTTAAGTACATCAAGAGTGCATTAAAGAATTTTCACAGAAAGGTATGACCCTCTATCGTAGTCATTTGGCTAGTCTTATTCGATGATGTGGTCCTTTTTCGGATTACGAATACCACCTGCAAGCCTTGGCGGCGTAGACCCAAAAAGGATCAGATCATCGGATAAGGCAAACTACTGAGACTCATATTACACTTCTCCACGGACTTTTGGCTAATATATACATTCAATATTTTGACTGCCAACAGAAAAATCTATTGCGGAAATATTTGGGAGCCTAAAGCTCAGCTTATAGTACTAAAGCTGTTCGTTGTGGTGTACAGTTTCAAATAATAAAATTAAAAATTTAGCAATGCAATTCTCCTCGTATAATACTGATCGCCAATGTTGAAATTTTGTGTCAACAACCATCAACTTTATAGTCTATAAAATTCTGCTACGAATTACGCTGTTTCAATGTGACAATATTCGATGATCCCACATGTGGTAATAAATTGTTGGAGCTAATACAGTATGTGTGCTGTTTTTCTTGCATAGTTAGACATCAGAATACCCAATTCTGATTTTGTTTTATATTTGTTTCTTTACCAAATATTTAAAACCTGTTTTTACGGTAGTAATTAATTCGCCGAACGAGAAGCTTCCGTATCTTTTAGGACAAAGTTGGCGTTGGTTTTCGTCGTAGCAAAACTATAAATATTGTGTTCCCAACTTTATTGTTGGACCTTAGTGGGCTGAATTCCAGAAAATGCACCATTTCTAATTTACAGAGTCCAAGGACAACTCATAATAATATTTTAAAACAAACATTTATATATTTATCTAGTTGTACCTTTTTTACTTTCCGAGGTATTCAAGGCAGAGTTACGTCCGACCTAATGACTCAATATGGTTTTATGAAAATTACTAATTTCCAATAGTTTGTAAAGCATACCGTCGCTGCTTCCACAACAATGAAATGTACTATGCTGGCTTTCCGATACTTTTCCGTTCTTGGACGTTTTCAAATTTCATTAATCATAGGCCAGTTTATCGTTATAGTCTAAAATTCCGCAGACCAAGTAGGCTATGTATATGCCATACATGCCGAAACAGCACGCGGAAACCCTTTTTGCAAAAATATGGGGAAATTGGCGAAAATTGGGGTAAAAATAGCAAAAATGAGGTTGCTACAGTGGAGTGGTCATCAAGTTTTTATTGCACTCCACGCGACCACGTGTCTCCTGGGACCTCTACACCCTTCCTCCTAAGACGACCTTCACCCCCGCCGGACCCCGGCTACCCCTGAGACCTTGGAGCATTAGCATGTATGGTATGTACAATATAGAAACTAAAAATTTGGTTTATTTGACACATATACAGCAGCAAATTGCAAGTATGCCGGACCCCAGTGTTAAATTAGCCTTACTGATATTCGGGTTACAACCGCTCCTCCAGGTTGATTTTCCTTCACGTCGGCCTGGTACGAAGAGTACTCGAACAACGGTGCGTTGTCGTTGTCATCCAAAATAGTAACATGTACGTCACATATGTTTGCCTGGTGACCTTCCGAACGCGCCGCTAACCAAATCTTAAGTAAAACTTTGGCATTGAAATGACTGTTCAAGGAAGCACTAATAATCTTTTTTGTGTAAATTCTAATGCTGTCACAAAAAGAATTACGTAGAAATTTCAGTAAACTTTATTGCTGAGAAGCAATGCAAACAGCTAATAGATATGCTGCAAGATTCTAAAGTAAACCATGATCAAATTTGAAACTATATACAATATTTGCCTTTGCCAACGTGTGAAACGTTTTTCGTCCAAATTATATACTTTCACTTTCATATTTCAGGTTTGCTGAAAAGTCAAGCAGTGGGGAGTAACGTTGTATGTTTGAAAAGAACAATTTAATGCATATGGTTCATGGTGATGTAGCCCTAAAACTTAATCTTTGGTCTGCTACAATACTCGTAAGTGGAGTTCCGCTTAGGTTGAAGCTCAAGCTTAAGCTTAGTATATCTAGGGCAACACAGACTACATATAGCTTGCGAATCACTATTTTTGTTTAGTCCATGCTTGCAAAAAATTTTATTGTTACAAAATTGCTACAAACTTGATAGTTCACGCAGCGCAGCATTTGCAACTTCAACATGTGGTTAAAACTAAAACAACCAGTGTTTAAACTGAAACTCATGAATTCTACTCCTGGATTTATTGCACGTTTATATGCTACGGTTGAAATTCAAACAAGCCCATACATTTTATAAAATATGCTAAGAGAATCAATTTAGAAATCTCTGACATAAAATACTTGCTTGTTCTTTGCTACGTTCATAGATAGATGAAAATTATACAAAGACATTAACAACTATTAATTTAATCATTAAATATAATATTAAATCAAATTGTGAGGCAAAAACTGTAATTACCTGTAGTTTCAAAGCTTGAATTCGTTCGTAGTCAAGAGCACTAACGTTTTTGACGCGTATCAACGGCCGCGCTTTATTGTACACAATGTGCGGGGAAATATCAAAGATATCAGATTCTTGTTCGAGTTTTAATTCAAATTCGCCATTCCGATCCTAAATTATATAAGAGAAGTTATTTGGACTCTGGACTCTGCTATTCCTAAATATTAAAAGAAGAATTTTCTATGTCAAAAAGCAGTTTTGAACGGTTTAATTTTCAGCTTAGACTGTTTTTGAGCGAAAAAGGGGTTGTGGCTAAAGTTAATATTGGTTGTGTTTTAAATATTAGGTTTAACGTATTGCTTTTATTGCGGTGAAACTGTTCATGTTCGCACTTGCTGAGTACATCATCAGACAAAAATTGGAAACAACATCACAGCCTTTACAACTCTGATAAAATGCTTCTATATGAGTTATATATGTAAACTGGATCACAACTGCTTACAACAGTATACACAAAAAACGTATAATTTTCTTGTGTTTCAGCCAAAAAAGTGTCACAAGTCATTTTTGTATACGATTTCGAGTAGCGTACGCAAACCTGGAGCTCTTGCTCGGATACTCAAGATACATCGCAAAATTAATGAATGTCAACTCAGCTTTGATCGAACATTATACGATAAATTCAGCTAACACAGCGCTTCGCAATGTAACTGATGGAAATGTTCATCGTCTGTTGCAGAGACAGTTGCTACATTTTTGGCACGAACCAAAGGCTGTGACACGGCTTTGACACGTCCCCACATTTCGTCGTACCAGATGCTTCGCACGGACCGATGGGTTTCTACAATTTTGTGGACATATGTTCAATCTGAAGCCTGTTGTATTGTGATCTATGCTTCTCTAGTTCTGCCTGTTAATATTGGTGGACCTACATAGTGTCGACTTTGGCATATAAATTCATCGTTTATCAATTCACATCAATATAATAAACGATATAGCAAGGACTTCAATCACCTTTTCTTATTGGCACGTTAATCTCATAAAATGATTTTATATGTGAGAAGCATCATTGATTTGTTTGAAACCAATGACGACTCCAAATATAAAAATTCAGGCTCCGACAGGAGATGAACATGCACCTTCTGCACTAATAGGACAGGCGAGCGCGGTAGACCGCTCGGCCACGCACGGAAAGCTAGCTACCCGATTTTCGCGGCTACATTCATGCAAAACAGCTCCAAATTCTTTACAATTTTAATGACGCTTTGCATCACCCTTTATATCCTAGCCAAGGCGTCTTTCTAGTTTATTTAACCACTGAAAATTTTATAAAGATTGCTGCAGCAGTTATTTAGTTTGTGAAGAGTTACGTAGCAGCAGTGGAACAATTAATGGTTGCTATTACCTAGGGTAAGCTCAACAGTAATTAAGTTTAACTTAAACTCGGCGAATAAAGAGAAACCCTAATAGCTTCTTTGTCTAAACATAAACCAGTGCCGGTTTCGTAACTTTCCGCAAGAAGTAAGGTCCCAATTAAATTTTAAGATTACATCGACTGAAAGCGTGACTGGGCAATTTTTTCCACAGTACTCGCTTCCTGTCTGAACAATAAAAGAGGTGCCACAGCAGGAATTATCCATGGAGGGCTTCCAAGTTTTTCATAAGACGTCGAATGCCGGCTTATATACGTGTACAGTCACAAACTATATTCGACCTCCTGACAAGTATTGCTTGACAGGCTCAGAACAAACAGTAATACGGTCTTTGACCGAAATATATTAGGAATCCAAAATCAATAAGTTAAAAAGTCATAAAGACACCCAGGAACCCACCCTAAGGTGGAAACAAAAGTTACTATAACGCTACAAAATAGCCTAGAAAACTCACAGAGTCGTTATCAACGACGTAAAATTCTTTATCGTTCAAGAATTTTAACGGCGTTAGTGCGTCAGAATTCTCTCGAATCTCGGCTTGATAAGTTCGATAGCTGCACCGAGGCGCTTCATCGTCGACATCGATTATTAATATTGTCACATTAGCTATTGCTGTCGTAGACGGTGCCTGATCGGATTGTTCTGTAGCCTGAAAATTCAGGAAAACAAAAATTGCATGTAAACTGAATTATATATCATCAAACTCAGTAACATATGCAATTATTGAATTCGAGTGGAACGAGAATTTTCAATTTTGGCTCTGGAGGGGGATTGAGGAGGTCCTGTCTGTGTGTGTCTATGTGTGTGTCTGTCGCACCTGGATCTCGATAATAGTTGGACAGATTTTCATGCAAGATAGCTCATTCGAACCGCAGGGCGATTTAGGTGTAGTGACGGAGCCCGATTTTTGAACTTTTCCGGTGGGAAAAGTTATGGGGCAAAATGACGTCATTTTGGCCAATTTTTCGGGCACCCCTCCAGTTTTTGCGACTTTTCTGAATAAGTAAACGAGATATCTGCAAACTAATAGGCCTATTCCATGTAGCTTTACCAGGGCTTTCCAATGATATATAACAAGTTTTACAACTACTTCCCAATCTGGAGTCTATAAGCTTATAGTTGGCGCCAAATTTTATATTTGGTGAAAAGTCCTGGAAAATGCACCTAAATGTGTGCTTATTGTTGGTTTTTGTCAGATATGGGCTTTTCTGGGGCAACTAGCTGAATGCGAGTGTCAAAAATATTGTGTGGCAAATATTTTTCACACTTCTGGTTCACACTTGGTATGAAAAATGAGATTTTTCTCAAGTGTCTGTTTGAATTCTTTAACGTTCTTTTCACGGTCAATTTAGGGTTTTATTGAATTATTAAATTGTTAGTTCATTGTTTTTGTACCCGTTGTATGATGTTTTGTCTACTGCATACGTTCACTATCAAAAGAAGCGGGCGTAACTATGACTCATCACTCACGGTTTATATAATGCTGCACCTGCGTACTGTGTGTAGGCTTTGTTTGTGTGTGCTTTCTACAACAGACTTCGGGGAATTGTTCTCACCACTCGAATTCTGGCTCGTAAGCGAGCTTCACTAGTCTATATACATAATACCACTATAATATGGAAACGAATTCAGAGTATTGGTTCTGACAAAGGTATCAGATTTCAGAAACAGCGCATCATTCGAGTAAGTCGCAAGTCACACTATCATATCTTATTTGAACACATTTATCTTGTATTGCGAGTACATGATCCTACCAATAAACCAGTTGGGTTGTAGAAAAGTTAAAATTTGGTTAAATTTCTAGGCACGAATTTTGCAGTTTTCTTAATAGAAATAAGTGAAAGCAGCTTATAATATTAGTGCCAGTGGTAATTGGGAACAACGCATTTTTACTATAAGTCACTGTTTATGTTTCCACATCTTTTAACACAAACACGCTAGTAACTCGCAAGCGAGTGTGAAACGGAGCGAGCATGGTTTCATCAGGTGGTCATTTTGTGAAGTCACCTTGTAATAGGCTTTGTACTTGATGTATATACTACACTAAGACCTATGTAACCTTGAGCCTATTGAAAACCCAAAAACTTTGTCGACCCTAATCCCATCGAAAACAGCTGTATACCCGCGAAGTATTCGTGCTAGTGTCTGGGTAACCAAATCAGCCTACCGAAAAATCTACACACGGAACATTCTTCTTACCCTTTGCGCAATATATAACCAAGATACTGAAACCAGACTATATTCTGGCAGTCGGGTTCATTGACCCTACACCTAGTGAAAACATCGGAAATGGTATTAAATATTAGTGTTGAACTCTATACAATCAAACCATCACGCTGAGCGTACCGAAAAACCTATATAGACTACTCTTTATGCCCTGCAAGCAATCAATAACCAAACAAACGAAAACTCACTACATATTGGAAATCAGGTTCGTCGACCGTAAGGCCCCTGAAACCCTATGAAACGGTGCAAATTTTGTTTAAGTTGAACTCTAAATAGCAAGTCCGTCGTATGCTTGATGGTCTAATAGATACTCGATGTATAGTGAAACAAGCAGAAACATGCCGAATTGTGAAAAATCGTTATTCATGGCAAGAATTGACGAGTCATATTCCGGCCCACACCGGACCCGGAAGTGGTCGCACAAAAAGATGGAGATCCAGATGAGCCAATTCTGCTGGTGCCTTTGTTTTAACATATATAGCCTGTATCGTAAGATATGGGCTGCGAAATCTGGTACCCGTATTGCCAAATTTAACAAAGAACCGTTAAAAACCTGTTTTTTTGCCATTTTGACATTTTGTAATTTTGAACCCAACTCGGGCTCTGAACAGTTCCCGTTCATCGAAAGGGCACGTCCTCGTCACTTTGCTATCGAATATAAAATCTATCGAATCCATCCAGCCGACGATGAGTTATGACAGTAACTGAAAAAAAAAGAAATTTGACGATTTTTCCTTTAGTACCCTCGGTGGAAACTTCATTAATAAAATTTTAACATATGAAAAACCCAGCAGAGTTAAAACCTATCGCACCGTAATTGACAAAGTTAGTGCCCCATCCCGACTGAGAACATTGCCCGCTTCACGATCCAATGCTCTTTTAACGAAAACCCATCCAGTTATCGGATCAATATCAAAATAATGTTTCCCCGATCCACGGTTCAAGCTGTATGCAATCCGATTTTTCACTGCTACACCTTGATCACCGTCAACTGCTTCAACCAGAAATACTTTTGTACCCTAAAATAGCAAAAAATATTATACAACTGAGAGTGGGTTTTAGCAAAATTTAACGTTAACATGGAAATGTAACACTAACTACAGTTACAAATTTTGAGAACACTATTTCGCAAATAAACAGTATATATTATAGTGTCGCACAAAGTGGAGGGTTTTGGGGACCCGGCGAAGCTACGGAAAATTTTAAGTAATTATGAGAAAAATTACAAAAATTTTAAGTAAAATTATGACGGAATTATTTTGGGACTGTAGGAAATATTGTGAGGAATGTTTGGAGAGAATGGGGAATATGTTTGGCTACCCTGGTCTACCTCACCCGATTCCTAACACGCGCGCAGTCATCCACCACCAGAGCCATTTACCCCGCTAAGTCGACAGACATTGGTCACCTATGTTTTACACATAAATGTGTTTTTGTGTGGTCAATACATGTTTACAGAAAGTGGTAATCACCGTTGCTTTACCACTAGGTAATAGAAGTCATTACTTTCGCAAAGATGCAGGTCTCAACCCTGTAACTGTTGGACTCTAAGAAGAACATGCGCTCATGCAATGTTACGTTATAGGCAAGAATAGGCGTCGCATAGGAATCACACATATATTGTAATTGTTCCATAATAAATAGGACACACCATCAAATATGCAAAACCGAAAATCAAATTTCATTGTTTTAACAAAAAAGTATAAAAATAGGTCACACAGCTAGTGTTGTGACTGTTCTTTTATAAATAGGACACACTATTAAATATACAAAACCGAAAATCAAATTTCATTGTTTTAATAAAAAAGTATAAAAATAGGTCACACAGCTAGTGTTGTGCCTGTTCTTTAATAAATAGGACACACTATCAAATATACAAAACCGAAAATCAAATTTCATTGTTTTAATAAAAAAGTATAAAAATAGGTCACACAGCTGGTGTTGTGACTGTTCTTTAATAAATAGGACACACCATCAAATATACAAAACCGAAAATCAAATTTCATTGTTTTAATAAAAAAGTGTAAAAATAGGTCACTCAGCTAGTGTTGTGACTGTTCTTTAATTAATTGGACACACTATCAGATATACAAAACCGAAAATCAAATTTCATTGTTTTAATAAAAAAGTATAAAAATAGGTCACACAGCTAGTGTTGTGATTGTTCTTTAATAAATGGGACACACTATCAAATATACAAAACCGAAAATCAAATTTCATTGTTTTAATAAAAAAGTATAAAAATAGGTCACACAGCTAGTGTTGTGACTGTTCTTTAATAAATAGGACACACCATCAAATATACAAAACCGAAAATCAAATTTCATTGTTTTAATAAAAAGTATAAAAATAGGTCACACAGCTAGTGTTGTGACTGTTCTTTAATAAATAGGACACACTATCAAATATACAAAACCGAAAATCAAATTCATTGTTTTAATAAAAAAGTATAAAAATAGGTCACACAGCTAGTGTTGTGACTGTTCTTTAATAAATAAGACACACCATCAAATATACAAAACCGAAAATCAAATTTCATTGTTTTAATAAAAAAGTATAAAAATAGGTCACACAGCTAGTGTTGTGACTGTTCTTTAATAAATAGGACACACCATCAAATATACAAAACCGAAAATCAAATTTCATTGTTTTAATAAAAAAGTATAAAAATAGGTCACACAGCTAGTGTTGTGGACTGTTCTTTAATAAATAGGACACTCTATCAAATATACAAAACCGAAAATCAAATTTCATTGTTATAATAAAAAAGTATAAAAATAGGTCACACAGCTAGTGTTGTAATTGTTCTTTAATAAATAGGACACACCATCAAATATACAAAACCGAAAATCAAATTTCATTGTTTTAATAAAAAAGTATAAAAATAGGTCACACAGCTAGTGTTGTGACTGTTCTTTAATAAATAGGACACACCATCAAATATACAAAACCGAAAATCAAATTTCATTGTTTTAATAAAAAAGTATAAAAATAGGTCACACAGCTAGTGTTGTGACTGTTCTTTAATAAATAGGACACACTATCAAATATACAAAACCGAAAATCAAATTTCATTGTTTTAATAAAAAAGTATAAAAATAGGTCACACAGCTAGCGTTGTGATTGTTCTTTAATAAATAGGACACACCATCAAATATACAAAACCGAAAATCAAATTTCATTGTTTTAATAAAAAAGTATAAAAATAGGTCACACAGCTAGTGTTGTGACTGTTCTTTAATAAATAGGACACGCCATCAAATATACAAAACCGAAAATCAAATTTCATTGTTTTAATAAAAAAGTATAAAAATAGGTCACACAGCTAGTATTGTGATTGTTCTATAATAAATAGGAACACACCATTAAATATACAAAAACCGAAAATCTAAGGTTATATTGTTTTTTATAAAAAAGTATAAAAATAGGTCACACAGCTAGTGTTGTGACTGTTCTATATTAAATAGGACACACCATCAAATATACAAAACCGAAAATCAAATTTCATTGTTTTAATAAAAAAGTATAAAAATAGGTCACACAGCTAGTGTTGTGGCTGTTCTTTAATAAATAGGGACACACCATCAAATATACAAAACCGAAAATCAAATTTCATTGTTTTAATAAAAAAAGTATAAAAATAGGTTACACAGCTGAGCGTCTTGTGACCGTTGCTTTAATAAATAGGACACACTATCAAATATACAAAACCGTAAAATCAAATTTCATTTGTTTTAATCAAAAAAGTATAAAAATAGGTCACACAGCTAGTAAATTATGACTGTTTCTTTAATAAAATAGGGACACACCATCAAATATACAAAACCGAAAATCAAATTTCATTGTTTTAATAAAAAATTGAAAAAAATAGGTCACACAGCTAGTGTTGTGACTGTTCTTTAATAAAATAGGACACACTATCAAATATAAAACCGAAAATCAAATTTCATTGTTTTAATAAAAAAAGTATAAAAAATAGGTCACACATGCTAGTGTGTGACTATTGTTTGATGAATAGGACACACTATCAAATATACAAAACCGAAAATCAAATTTCATTGATTTAATAAAAAAGTATGAATAGTCATCAGTAGTGTTGTGACTGTTCTTTAATAAATAGGGACACACCATCAAATATACAAAACCGTTAAAATCAAATGACTTCATTGTTTTAATAAAAAAGTATAAAAATAGGTCACACAGCTAGTGTTGTGACTGTTCTTTAATAAAGGAGGACACACGATCAAGAGTATACAACAACCGAAAATCAAGTTTCATTGTTTTTAATAGAAAAAGTATAAAAATAGGTCACACAGCTAGTATTGTGACTGTTTCTATAATAAATAGGGCACACTATCAAATATACAAAACCCCAAATCAAATTTCATTGTTTTTTTTACCACAAAAGTATAAAAATAGGTCACACAGCTAGTGTTGTGACTGTTCTTTATTAAATAGGACACACCATCAAATATAAAAAAAAACCGAAAATCAAATTTCATTGTTTTAATAAAAAAGTATAAAAATAGGTCACACAGCTAGTGCTGTGAATGTTCTTTAATAAAAATAGGACACACCATCAAAGTACTACAAACCCGAAAATCAATATTTCATTGTTTTAATAAAAACACATAAAAATAGGTCACTCAGCTAGGGCTGTGACTGTTCTTTAATAAATAGGACACACTATCAAATATACAAAACCGAAAATCAAATTTCATTGTTTTAATAAAAGAGTCTAAAAAATAGGTCACACAGCTAGGATTATATGTGATTGCTTCTTTAAGAAATGGACACACCATCAAATATACAAAACCGAAAATCAAATTTCATTGTTTTAATAAAAAAGTATAAAAATAGGTCACCCAGTCTAGTGTTGTGACTGTTTCTTTAGAAAATAGGACACACTATCAAATAATACAAAACCGAAAATCAAATTTCATTGTTTTAATAAAAAAGTATAAAAATAGGTCACACAGCTAGCGTTGTGATTGTTCTTTAATAAATAGGACACACCATCAAATATACAAAACCGAAAATCAAATTTCATTGTTTTAATAAAAAAGTATAAAAATAGGTCACACAGCTAGTGTTGTGACTGTTCTTTAATAAATAGGACACGCCATCAAATATACAAAACCGAAAATCAAATTTCATTGTTTTAATAAAAAAGTATAAAAATAGGTCACACAGCTAGTGTTGTGACTGTTCTATAATAAAGAGGACACACCATCAAATATATACAAAACCGAAAATCAAGTTATATTGTTTTAATAAAAAAGTATAAAAATAGGTCACACAGCTAGTGTTGTGACTGTTCTATATTAAATAGGACACACCATCAAATATACAAAACCGAAAATCAAATTTCATTGTTTTAATAAAAAGTATAAAAATAGGTCACACAGCTAGTATTGTGATTGTTCTATAATAAATAGGGCACACCATCAAATATACAAAACCGAAAATCAAATTTCATTGTTTTTTATAAAAAAGTATAAAAATAGGTCACACAGCTAGTGTTGTGATTGTTCTTTAATAAATAGGACACACCATCAAATATACAAAACCGAGAATCAAATTTCATTGTTTTAATAAAAAAGTATAAAAATAGGTCACACAGCTAGTGTTGTGACTGTTCTTTAATAAATAGGACACACCATCAAATATACAAAACCGAAAATCAAATTTCATTGTTTTAATAAAAAAGTATAAAAATAGGTCACACAGCTAGTGTTGTGATTGTTCTATAATAAATAGGGCACACCATCAAATATACAAAACCGAAAATCAAATTTCATTGTTTTAATAAAAAAGTATAAAAATAGGTAACACAGCTAGTGTTGTGACTGTTCTTTAATAAATAGGACACACCATCAAATATACAAAACCGAAAATCAAATTTCATTGTTTTAATAAAAAAGTATAAAAATAGGTCACACAGCTAGTGTTGTGACTGTTCTATAATAAATAGGACACACCATCAAATATACAAAACCGAAAATCAAATTTCATTGTTTTAATAAAAAGTATAAAAATAGGTCACACAGCTAGTATTGTGATTGTTCTATAATAAATAGGGCACACAATCAAATATACAAAACCGAAAATCAAATTTCATTGTTTTTATAAAAAAGTATAAAAATAGGTCACACAGCTAGTATTGTGATTGTTCTATAATAAATAGGGCACACCATCAAATATACAAAACCGAAAATCAAATTTCATTGTTTTTATAAAAAAGTATAAAAATAGGTCACACAGCTAGTGTTTTAATTGTTCTTTAATAAATAGGACACACCATCAAATATACAAAACCGAAAATCAAATTTCATTGTTTTAATAAAAAGTATAAAAATAGGTCACACAGCTAGTATTGTGATTGTTCTATAATAAATATGGCACACCATCAAATATACAAAACCGAAAATCAAATTTCATTGTTTTTATAAAAAAGTATAAAAATAGGTCACACAGCTAGTATTGTGATTGTTCTATAATAAATAGGGCACACCATCAAATATACAAAACCGAAAATCAAATTTCATTGTTTTTATAAAAAAGTATAAAAATAGGTCACACAGCTAGTATTGTGATTGTTCTATAATAAATAGGGCACACCACCAAATATACAAAATCGAAAATCAAATTTCATTGTTTTTATAAAAAGTATAAAAATAGGTCACACAGCTAGTATTGTGATTGTTCTATAATAAATAGGGCACACCATCAAATATACAAAACCGAAAATCAAATTTCATTGTTTTTATAAAAAAGTATAAAAATAGGTCACACAGCTAGTGTTTATAAATTTACATTACATGCAATGTGATTAATAAAAGTTTGCTGCAACTCTAATAATTCAGCAACCGTTCGACATAGTTGGCTAATATTTTCTATTTGGTACGTTTAAGGCTACGCCTCTTCAATGCAATATTGTGCATATATTTCCGCCTGCTCGGGAGCACGGGTTTCAGGCTAATATAAAACAGGTTTTGTTATTGTCGTTTGTATCTTGATTATAAGCGAAACCATTTAGCTCGAATTTTCACAGCGGAAGTGCCGTTAGGTGGCTTGCATATGAAAACAACATACCTGTGATAAGGAAGCCATCCGTACGAAGGAAGCCATCCGTACGAAGGAAGCCATGCGAAAGAAGCCATACGAAGGAAGCCATCTCGTACGAGGGACGCCATCCCACAATTTTAAAAAATTTTAGTGAAACTTCGAGACAAAGTTTGTGGGTCTTCTTGGTGATAGGTCTCGGAACTTATTTAGTAGTAGAAAATGTAATGTTTAATATGCTATTCGGATTGCATTGACAAGCTTAGTCGTCTGGTGCAATAACTAGACTAATTTATTCAGGAATTACGGAGCTATGTGAAGTCCTAAGCTTTAGCCTAAACTTTAACCCTGACATCACCTGGTTTCGATACTCAGCTGGTAAATGCTTTCGTATGGTATGTAAAATGTATAAATACTTTTACTACTTTATTTATGTGTTTATTTATTCATTCGTTCATTCATTCAATTATTTATTTACCTATTTATTAACTTACTAATTTATTCAATTACATACTAATCTATTGGAGTGGGCACAAAACCTTCGCACAGCGATTTTATTGGTATATGCATATTTCATTTGCGAAATTCATTCATTTACACATACCATAGGCGTGTCTTCATAGACACGTTGTGTACTGAGTTTTCGCACAAACTTTGGCGGCCTGTTTTGAACATCGGTAACACGAACAATCAACGTTTGATTCGCTTCGTTGATGACTCGACTTCGACCTCCGCCGTCCTAAAGAAAACTAGAAGCACTGCAGGGACCACGTTGGGTGAATTGATATTAATCGTAATGTAGCATTTATATTTTTTAATTATTCTATAAAATTGAACTCCATAAATTATACAATTTTAATCCGATAAATAGATTTTCCCATTTAAAATTTGCGCCTTGTTGTTCTAAATTAAAACTAATGTTTATATTCAACCAACAGCTTTATTATATATAACACAAGCCGTGAGAGTACTTTACACTGAACTTGTAGCGATCTAGCTGTTCACTTTGGCTATGCCCAAACAAAAAGATGCGTCGCGACGATTCAAAATAATTTCCATGAAATTTTGAATATTTTGTAAAGTTTAGTTTATGGCTTTTTATGATATATCTAGGCGTCAGGAAATCTCGTTATCCCGTTATAAGCTGTGTTAGTTATTTTGTTTAATAAGATTAGGTGCACCGGGAATCTAATAGCGGGGTTCCGCATACGCAGCACACGACCCCATGGAACCGCTTTAAGCGGTTGGTAATTTATGATGTTATTCTAACTAGCGAATTGACGCTTCGCTAGCAGTAATTATTATAAATGTGATCACTACACCTAATTTCGTGTTCCTTTGGTAAATACCTTTTATTAAAATGCAAATTATGTGGCGATTGGCAATTTGGCAACCAAGTCACTTCTCTATGTTCATACGGTATGGCTAAGCCGTGGAGAATGATAGATTGGATCGAGCTATCTATGCTATAGATGTGCCAAGCCCTCCACACTACACCGGCCAGGCTCCGTGTTTAGCTTGTTATGCTCTATATGCAGAGAAAAAATTATGACAGTGATATTCCACGCAGGAACAGATCCAGGGTCGCTGAGGAATCATTATTTTATTAAGATATTAATTAATACCACATTTAATCAGAAATATATTTTCCAAACTGCTATAGTGGGATATTAGCTAAACTAAATACGACACTCCAACATAATGTGGTTCTAAAAACAGAAAACTGTGTGAATCGGTGAAAAAATTCAGCTCATCGCATAGTTCTACAAATGGCAGGCAAGTACGAAGGCTTAATCTGCAGCTTCGTGGCCTATACTTCATAAATGACCCTTTTAATGTTTGGTGAATGAAACAAACCATTTTGAACGTATCAAAAATTGCCAACTTAATCGCATAATATAGAGATAATATAAACTGAAAATACAGCCGTGACAAATTAGATTAATTACAATTGGGTGTTACATTAGGCACTCGCGACGCTTCAAAGTATCGGCTAGAGAACACTACCACGTACTGTAGGTGGTAGACTGAATTGATCGGTTTGTCTGTTCCAAGTTGAAAAATATTTGCACTTGTAAACTGGGTAGGCACCATCCAAAACTGGAAGGAACGGCCGTCCAGTGTTCCACGGGGCGCTACCTCTGACCCTTGATTCATGCAGATATAAGTATACAATGATCTCTTCTCAGCTTTACGGTAAAATGTTAACATGGAGATGATAGCTTCGCAAAATGAGTATTAAAACGGCTATTGGCGGTGGCCCGTCGCTTCCAGATAAAGTCGTGTTCCCACTGTATTCGATCCAATCTGAACCGATCCGATCCATTTTGAATTGTCCATGCAGTGTCGGAAATCAGTGTGCACGCTCTGCATAAAACACGAGTCTGATTCGGATCGCATCGAGTCATTTCAGATCCGGTCGGATCGGATCGGACACGACGCTCAACGTGTCATTTAATAGTTACCAAACGGCAGAAACTTAGCATAATGTCATTTGTAATTGATACGGGATACATTTCTAATATAAGATAGATCATTCAGTTCCCAGGCTCCGAGATATATAGGACTAGAACACATATATCATTCAAGTATGTATAGCTAAGGAACGGATCGGTTGGAAGGCCTATAGTTTTTATTAATGCATAGCATCATCGAGTGGCTCATGCGGTTAACACCATTTGCTAGTATTTCTTTCTGTTCGCTAGCAGTTGTTAAACAGCGCTCCTGTTACGTGCCAAAGCGAGTTCGGATTATTGTGCTATGGCCTGCAACTTAATATGCAGTAAATATTGTGGGTATAAGTTTTCATAAATTAGTGGTTTCAATCAACATACTTGTAGTAATGATATAAACTATAAATAGTATAATAATGCCTATTATGAATAATAATGTCAAAAACACATATTTTGAGCCAAAATAGTCCAGATTATTAACATTCATAAATTTGAACTGGTTTTGTACAATTGTGCGTATTATATTTAAAAAGAAAACTTACATGATGAACGTCATATGAACAAGAGAAAAGGAGCCTGCAGCTCCATAATTATTAGTCAACTTTGCTGTTATCATACGAATATTTCGTAACTTTTGGGTAGTTTTCAAGTGGTTTAGGATGGAAAAAACCGATTTCAGAATATTAAGTTGTATTCAATTTTTATGTTATATATTGATTTCAGGACTATGTTGTAGTTTGAACAAAATCAATTTTTACCCATATATCTTAAAAATTCATGGAATATATAGTTATTTTAAATGATACACTGTGACGCATTTTGTGACCCTGGATATTTCTAAATTCAAGTAACAAAATTGAAACCAAAAAGTTGCACTTTTAGTCCGAAATTACTGGGTATTTAGCCACGGCTGTTTGGATAATAATTGTTAATTGGTGGCTTTTGTTAATCCTGTATCTCTGGCTTCCAGTGAGCTCCGGTGATTCTCTGACATCCCATCTAAATCCTCAAGACATATTCCTAAAACATTCCAAATTTCGGTTATATTCTGTATACATTAGCGAGGGGGGACTAGGTGACCTGTCATTGGAGGGATCATCTCTTCATGCTGAGTGAATTCCGATGCTTCATTAAGAATAATACCCCCATGAGTATGAATGGGATTGGGTAGTGTGAGACTTGGTTGAGTAGGATGCGTGCTGGAAATACGAATAAAGCTATTATAGACTTTCCCAAATATCTAGGATTAATGTATAATTACTAACGGACCGAGGGAAACAAATTTTTACGGCGAATCGTCACAGGGTGTACAGTTTTGGCGAAAAGGATGGCAAACCCATATTCAAACAAGACGCAGCAGATTTTTAATAAAGGGTGTCCGACGCCACACGGTCCGGGCGCTCTCTCCCTGTGAGCAAGTATGAAATATAATAGAACAACTATTTTTTTAAATATAGAATGATAAATGTGTAATTATCGGGCCCTTCTCACCACGTGGCTTTGAGCTACATTGAACTGGCTATACTCCCGTTGCCGACCTTCAAAGGTAAAAGGTGCCATTACCTGCATGACAATTCCAATACATACTAAAGCTTTTTAGTTTATAAGCTCAAACTTAATTTTAGACACTTACCGATGCAATTATATCCAATGTGTAGCTAGAACGAAGGTCGTAGTTTAAGCTTGCAGTCAAGTAAACGTCAGTCGAGCATCGCCAGTTACTACAAGTTCCATTGACGAGTTGAAATGTGTAGTCAGCCGTGTTCTACAAATAAAGTATGTACGATGATTATTTATTTATTGCGCATAGCTTGTTGAAGGAACAGTTTGTTGCAACCAGTTTATAAATGCCTTGTGCGGCGTTCACGTTATAATATCACCAACGTTTGTAAACCTATGTACTCTACACTATGTCAGACACACTGTCGACCACGGTGTGTCTTAGACACATCCGTAACTTGAACGCCGCATTGCCAGCTATATGCAACAAAATTTATTCGGTACATATACTGACATTTCAAGTAATAATGACACAGCTGAAGGCTTGATTAGCAAGCATAAAACGAAAAATAAAAGTCGTCTGTATGAATTGGATGTTTAACAACGTAGTGTTGCAGGATTATATGCTGTAAATTATAAGAATTGTATCGCTAGATGCCATTTAGCGGCCTTTGCGTCTCTTAATCTATACTTTCCAAATTTCTACACTTGCCAGCTCCCAGGGTTAGCCAAGACGATCTGCAGATTTCAAACTGGCAGCCATAATGGATCGCAGAATGCATATTGTATTACATATTTCTTTTAACGTGTTTTATAAGTTAACAAAACTACACATTAAATATGAATGATTAACAATATAACACAGCAATATTCGACAACCTTTAGCCGGAATCCAACCACTCCACCAGCACCGGAATCGGCATCGAATACCGTCAAACTAGTAATGACACTTCCGACTGAAGTATCCTGTAAAAAGCAAAGCTTAAGAATAAAACACTTGTAAATATGATTTTTATTCTCAGTAGTTATTAACTATAAAATCAGAAATGAAATGTCATCATCAAAAGTCCGTCATAGACTTTCGTAGCACATAAATAATGTATTTATATTGCAGTTTTGGTAGTATTAGGTTGAATGACCAAGGCATAAAAAGCTTAACAGAGCTATGCTTTCCTCTAATTTCCGAGTAAATCACATAAGCATAAGTAGGTTCAAAATTTTGTTAGCATAATGAGCGTAATTATTACAATCGGGAGTGACATGCACAATATACCAAATGTTAAATCGGCGAAAAAATTAATTTCATCCTTCTGTTCTTGAACTCAAAGCCTGAAATTTCCAATTACATTCCTATGTTTTGGGGAAAAATGCCTATCACCTACAAATCATTAACAAATTGAGATAGATAATGCCGAAAAAATAGGTACAGCAATAAACCAAAGAAATGTGCTAATAAAGATTTTGACATTTGAAAAAATAACTTGCTAATTTTCAATAACAAATTGAAGTAGATAATGCTAAAAAATTCGGTACACCAATAGACCAAAGAAATGCTCTAATGAAGATTTTGGCATTTGATAAAATAATTTGCAAATTTTCAATAACAAATTGAGATAGATAATGCTGAAAAAATTAGGTACAGCAATAGACCAAAGAAATGCGCTAATGAAGATTTTAACATTTGACAAAATAATTTGCTAATTTTCAATAACAAATTGAAATAGATAATCCTGAAAAAAGTAGGTACAGCAATAGACCAAAGAAATGTGCTAATAAAGATTTTGACATTTAAAAAAATAATTTGAAAATTTTCAATAACAAATTGAGATAGATAATGCTGAAAAAATTAGGTACAGCAATAGACCAAAGAAATGTGCAAATAAAGATTTTGGCATTTGATAAAATAATTTGCAAATTTTCAATACCAAATTGAGGTAGATAATGCTGAAAAAAATTAGGTACAGCAATAGACCAAAGAAATGCGCTAATGAAGATTTTGGCATTTGAAAAAATAATTTGCAAATTTTCAATAACAAATTGAGATAGATAATGCTAAAAAAAATTAGGTACAGCAATAGACCAAAGACATGTGCTAATGAAGGTTTTGGCAATTACAAAACACTTAGAAAATTTAGTGATATACTCTTAAGGCTAAATAATATTTGTAGCTAGCTTTTGGAAAATAAGAATTATATATTATATAAGCTGCAATATGTTAATTAATATTTTTTGACATCTGCGGTACAATAACCGGTTAGTTAAATCTTTATACATAGGGCACGTGAGACATTATTAACACTACTTCTTAAGGGGGCACATTTTTACAACATGCTTTTGCAGACTGAAAGCTAATCCGAATTTTGCTAGTTCCTTCCCTTTAATAGGCAATTGATTTAACAACGTTGCTCGACATATTAATATTAGCATGGTTCTTTTAATTGGGATACATTCTATTTTGAGATCGCTCAGAAGCTGAATTAATGAGAAAATAGTAGTAGGTCAATAACCAATACATCTTCGAGCCATATCAGGGTAAATTGTGCTAATGCAAACCATAATATTGAAATGACTACCTATTAAACCTAAGTTTTAAAACGTATGCGCAGTAGTAAGTGTCATCCCAATATAATAGAGTTATATATCTTTATTTCGAGAAATTGTCCCAACATACATTCCAAAGAAACACACTAATTTTACCAAGCATTGTACTTAATTTATGAAAGGGATCGACAAATTAGCCGATAAAATGTGATATTATTTCTAATCTAATCGAATTGCAGCAATATTTATTCATCAATCCATATATTACAGTATCTTATTACTAAAATATTACATATAAATGTAACAAATCGCTGCAACGATACCTCACGAACAGATATTGAACCTTTATGATCAACGAACACTGGAACATTATCGTTCAAGTCCATAACTTGTATATCAACATTTGCGTATGCCTAAAAATAAAATCAGCTTATTTACATTATCAAAACACTAGGCCGCACACCACAAAGGTAACTAAACCAGAGTAATGACGCAAACAAAAACAAGTTTGTGAGTTTCAACCGTTTTTAGTACATGCTTTTAGTACATTGCAGTATTTGGAACTCCTGCTAAAAGCGAAAATTTATACTAAACAGGTAAAATAGTTTGATAGTAAACAACCTTTGCAATTTAGTCAAAATATTAATCTAGTAACACTTTTTAGAGCTACGTTAAACCTTAGTTGTCAGTTCAAATTAAGTTATTAATGCACTGTACAATAGCCTGTTTCTATCATTATTGACTAAACA
>JASANE010016969.1:0-13814 GCA_030248225.1 Trileptium ribeirensis
ATCGGTCATTTTTAGAGACACTTGATGAATGATAGATTGTGTCTATTTTCAATAAATGAAAAATATAGTGAGATATAAATATTTTTAGGTGAATTTTCGAAAAAAAATATATTTGGCAGAACGCATCAGTATGTCGCGTAGCCTAGGTATTAGACGAAAAATATATATTCTAGCTATAAATTATGAATTTGGTAGTCTAAAAATATAAATTAGTTGGGCGTTGGAAATTATTCGAAAAAAAAAATATAAAAAATAGATTGTTACACGAAAAATATATTGGTGACATTTTGGAATTTAGTAGTCTACTGTTTCTGAACATTAGCTACGTAATGATTATGATGTGCATTAGATAGAATACACTTGTTTTAAAGCCGGTAAACATTTGCTATTAATTTTAGATTGATCGAGTACGTTATTTTTTTCTTATCGAACATTATTCAAAATAGTGCGAATATACGTGCTACAAAATATAACATTTGGCACTTCTACTAACTGAAGTTACAAAAAGTTGGCGGTATGGCTGAATAGTTTACGGCGACAAAAGGGTAGCATTTTAGCAAATAGATTGCGAAGTAGCAGATGCAACGCGAGCTTTCCATAGCGCTAGACGCAGAATGAGTAGCGTGACATAAAACACGTTATTCAGCAAACAATGAAGAAACGTATTCAAAGCACTGGCGCTGGAAAGGCAACCACGGCTGCTCCAGCAAGCAAGCGAACCATCGAGTGAGCTACTCCTGTAGTAATTCCCTGTAAAAGTTCTAGTTAAGTCGAAGCGAGTGATGCTCAAAACGCTCAGTAGTGACTGCGACGTCTCCTCAAGCTGGCTCCGATTTAGGATATTAGGATCATATATAATTAGGGATAGATAGGGATGCGTTATCGGTCGATGCCCCACAGCCTCACTTACCCGCCACTCACGGGCCGAGAAGCACGGTGTAAAAGGCCAAACTCCTGTCATGAGAAAAAAAAATAGTTTAGGACAATATAAAATAAATAAAAAACATAGCATGGTAACTATTCTGCGTTCGAATCTATGAGACGAATTAAAAGTTTATCGTGGAAAGAAACTTTAGAAAGCAACTATGAATTAGTGAGTGCGGAAGTTCCTAGAAACTGGGGGTGAGGGTCCCTAGAACTCTAGCAACATCACAAGTGCAGTGTAAATTAGATACAGGCGCATATTCTGCGTAAACACCCAATCAGTTGATACATGTATTTATTCATTGTGGACACAGCACATATGAACCGTTTCACATTTAAAAACCTACAGAACAAAACTACACAAAACTTTTTGTTTCAATGCAAATACCCTGGATAAATAAGTGCACCGTATTTTTCTAATGTGATTCCTCAGGCAAACATTGTTATTGTTTAAGCTGTAGAAAATTCTATATTTCATTTTCCCAGGTAGTGCTGTGGAATATAGATGAATAACAAATGCAGCGCTGAACCTGCTTTATCAGACGGTAACTCCGTAAGCAAAGAGATGAAATATGCATTACCAAGAGATGAGAACCCTGGCTCCACATATTTGTGAATAATCCCCCAAACCCAGGCATTCAGCGCTGTGGTGCTTGACTATTATTCCTACTGAAAGCCACATAAACTATGATTATAGAATTATCATAGTCAGCCCAGAGTAGTAGTAACTTCTTTCTACTTCTTGCGTAAAGAAATTAACTAGCGTTGTATCTCATCCAGGTCATATGCATCCGTTAATCGCATTAAAAACGTTTGCTAGTTTTGTGCTAACTTGTGCAGTATTCTGCCATATCCATATCGACGCATGCTATCGAGAGCTGATGGCATTGTGCACGCTTAAAATCCGTGCGTGTACCTTACGCTCCACTACAGCACTGTAATGTTAATAGAATAAAATTAAAATCGGCAAAGCCATGTGTACAATCATAGTTGCTTTCTATAATTTCTTTCCAAGAGCATAAACTTTTAATTCAGTGTCATAGGTTCGCACGCACATAGCGATGTTGCTTTCGGCTGTGGTTTTTTATTTATTTTTATTTGTCCTAAAAATATGTTTTTTCTCTCACGACAAGTTTGGCCTGTTACGCCGTGCTGTCGCATAATCATGGCGGTGGCTCTGAGGCGTTTCGTGTGACCATCGCCACAACCAACAACACATCCTATCTATCCTAAGTATATATCATATTAATATAGAGAAATCAGAGCCAGCTTAAGGAGACGCCGCAGTCCTACTAAACTTTCGAGTACATACGGCTCGGTTCGACTTGCGATATACGAAGTTTTTGACAAGGAAGTACCACAGGGAATTCTACAAGTAGCTCACTCGATGGTTCGCTTGCTTGCTGGAGCAGCCATGGTTGCTTTTCCAGGCGCGGTGCTTTTTAAACATTTTCTTCATTGTTTGCTGAATAACGTGTTTTATGTCACGCTACTCATATTCTGCGTCTAGCGCTATGGAAGCCGCATTGCATTGCTACTTCAAGTATATTTGCTAAATCCTACCGTTTTTCGCATAAATATTAAGCCATACCGCCAACTTTTGTAGCTTCAGTTAGTAGAAGTGCCAAATGTCATCTATTTGTAGCACGTCTCTTCGCGCTAATTTGGAATAATGTTCGATAAGAAAAAAATAACGTACGAAAATGAAACTAATAGCAATTGTTCACTTTAAACAAGTGTATTCTATCTAATGCACATCATAATCATTACGTAGCTGAGTTCAGAAAACAGTGAGACTTCTGAGTCTGGATGTCACGGGATTTCCTGTCGTGACTCTATCAATCGGCTTCTGCTTATATGATATGCGATAATCAGACCCCCCAAAGTAATTCTATATCATTCCGGCTACGCATTTCATGCCTCAAGTTGAAATTTCAGGTATCTGAGAGAGATCAGACAATCACATGCATTTATTTAATATACCTGAACCTCAAGCCACTACAGTTAAATACAAAAACATACCTATATATATATCTGGCTTACAACATTTTTGTTCTGAAAAAGTTTTTATCTCACCATAGTCAATCGCGCCGCATACTATTTCATTTATTAAAAATGACGCAATTATCATCATCAAGTGTTCTTGCTAAAAATGTTTTGTAGACGAGTATGACACTCGGTCATACTCGTGTACTTTGCCAAATTCGGTTATATCTATATAATATATCTGTTATATAAATATTAATTATATAGATCTGTATATCTTTCTATATATTTAAATATATATCGCTAACGCACATATTTATTTGCGGTACGGTATTTATTTCCAGGATGCTGTCGACATCCTATATACCATTCATTCTCGCTAAACACCGCTATTCTAGCCGAGCCTTTTAAACAACTACGGTCAGTCACTCGGCCAACGCTGCTTGCTAGCCTAATCTATCATCTATTAGTTTGAAAGCTTATTGGAGCCAGGAACGGTGAAAACAATGCAAAATCTACCTCTCCACTGTACACCGTGACGCCTTACATTAAATAAATAAATAGCTTGAATACTGAATTTCCCACCACAGCCGCCATTTATTGTTGTTGATTTATTAAGTGAGATAAAAGCGGTAGTAGGCCAGTACAGCGGTTGTCTGTTACCATTGTACAGCTTTCAATTTGGAAAAACATATATATTTCACAGTGTATGTTTTTTGGATTTTATATCGGTCAAATTCAAATGTGTATTTTTTCGAATAGGTAGAAGCGGTACCAAGTAATTCGATTAGTTTATTACAATTTTTTTTTTCAATAAATCTTATAAAATGACATTGAAACCGGGTATACAATCAAGAATCGAAAGATGCAAAACAGGAAATAGCGTTGCCTATTTACGATTCCGATAACTCTCGTATTCTTCAGGCATCGGGTAGTAAATAGCTACACGGGTACCCGACCCGACTAAAATATGCGGAACCCGATTAGTTACCCGCGTAGCCGAAACTAATTTTAATAAATAATTCTCTCGAACCGCAATATCTGTTCAAATTTACGTATCTACGACGTTCAATCAAGTACCCAAATCTGTAAATAAGACTTGTAGGTTCCGATGGCAGAGTGAAAATATGTTTCCCTCCGTCTGCCATAAAATACTGCGTGCTGACACGTGCATAAAGTGACTAAAGGAAAATCCGTGAAGAACCATAAAAGGTCAAATGCTTGGTCCACAATAAGATATGTAGCTATATGATCAGAAGAGTGCGGAAGTAGAAATGTTAAAGCCGGCATTTACTAGAACTCTATCAACATTACAGAGCGTAGTGAAGCGTAGGTACACGCACGGCTTTTGCGTGCACAGCCAATCAGCTCTCGATAGCATGCGTCGATATGTGGATATCACACAATACCGCACAAGTTAGCACAAAACTAACAAAACTTTTTTGCGATACGGATGCATATGTCCTGGATAAGATAGACGTGCTATTTCCTCATGCAAACAGTAAAAGAAGTTTTGGGCTGTAGAAAATCCATAACCAAGTTTAGTTTTCAGAGGAAAATAGTGAAAACAACAGCGCTGAACCTGTTTTAAATAATTCACAAATCGTATTCCTTTAATGCATTTTTCATCTCTGCGCTCACGGAGTTACCGTCTTAATGCAGATGTAAAAAGATGGGGTGATATACTAGTTAAGCCGAAAAACCTTTTTCAGCACCCAAGGTTAATTCTAACCTACAATGATTTTCGCAAATACAACAATGTTGGATAAGCTCAAATTATGTTCATCCTCTCACTTTAATTTCTCTGTTCCAAAGAACATCTTTTATAAGCCTGTTTAAACCCTGCAGTCCATTAACAAAAATGCTTTTCAGTCTCTAGTTCAATTCCACAATTAGGTACACGAATTATTGTCTGACAATCCTATTCTATAAAAGAGTGAATTAAAAGTCCCGAGTCTTGTTCAAATCTGGCTGGCAATTCTCATCCCTGACTAGATATTTGAGAGTGAAACGAAGAGAACCCATAATTTACCGTCAAGTGTCTTCTACAGATTATGAGAAAATTCGTCTTTTTCATGTTTTTTTCCAGTCGGACCTACCGGTTTAGTGATACGTTTCCGGTGGGTGCTTTTGCTGTCTATAGGTGTTTGGGTCGCCCGTTCGAGACGTTATTTCGAAAAAGCTCGTGTACACAACATTTGAAGGTTTTGCTATTTTGATTGATTTCCCTGAAAACTGCGTGATTGACACAGGACTACAACCATGTCTATTAGTTAGATCTTTTCACGCCGAAGATTTCAAAAAATTTGGGCAATATGGGCCCAGAGTTTAGCTCTGTAGCACTAAAACAAAACTGGGCCAAAAACCCCTATTTGTTACACATGATGTTTGAAGTATAAAGGTGTTGTGATTACAATGTTTTTTCATTTCAGCGCATAACTAGATAACGAAGTGAGATGTCAAAACAGGTCTTCGTAGTTTCATTTGTACATACTTTATCATTATTTTGCCCTGATGCGGTGGCTAAATTGTTCCAGTAGTACCGCTATAACAGATGCACACAGATGTGTCTTTCAGATCAGATTTTTGCCCGGATTTGAAACCATAACTACATTTTGGGGCCAAAATTTAAGACTCGAAACATTAAGTTGAGCGGCTCTAGCTGCTCAATATTTTTGGCTTAATTCACATGTCTAGCTTAAAAAATGGCGAAGGAGAAGCATTTTGAAGGGTCAAACCCCCTTTTTTAGATCTAATAACGTCCCAGCAGGCGAAATTTTGATCTTAGCTCGTATTTTGAAGTACTCAGATTAATTTTGACTGGGCAAATTGGTGTTTAGCTGACAGATACCATTCGGTGAAGGTCAAACTTACATTATTCGAACAGCCCATGATTTTGGCTCTTCTAGCTCCCAAAATACCCTAATTTAACCCCCAAATGGCCAAATTTCGCTACCACCTCCCGCTTGAATCCCTTAAATTAATTTTGACTGGGCAAATTGGTGTTAGGGTGACAGATACTACGTCGGGGTAGGTCAACTTGGTGTTTTGGAGAGACTACAATTTTGGCCCTTCTAGCCTCGTAGAACACCCAAATTTACCTACAAAATGGCCAAATTTCGCTATCAGATGCTATTTGAACCCCTTAAATTATATTTGGCGCTGCACATTAGTGTCTGGGCTCTCCATTCGCTGAAAATTCTGCCAGTGGCATGAACCAGGGTGCCCCCTGGTTCCGAACATTCATTTTGCTTTGAAAAATGTATTTACTTGCTTAATATATAGCTGAAGACATGTCGTTGGTTGCTCTATGGGTTTCAATTTAGTATGGTGTTCCATGGTGTGTTGGGCTTGGTGTACTGCACTGTACAAGGGGAAAATGTGGTTTCGAGCATTTTGCATTCAAGATAGAAAAATTTCTAAAACTAATGGATAGATTACTCCTAACCATGTTCCCCTATGTTTCACTTTGTCACAAAACCATTAATTGATGTGTATGGCAATGTTTACAGGAAATTGCAACAGACAGTGTAACAGGTGTAGAGCGCTTGAGGTGTACACATCTACATATGACTTGCCTCAATCGGTAAAATGCCTGTGTACTACTGTAGGAAGTTCAAAATATTGCATTTATTTTTGTAGCGTAAACAGGGGTGGGATATGCTGCAGAAGTAGAAGTGCAGACATAAATATTCGGGTTTGTTCCCACTGAATAGAGCAAGTTCTACGTAGTGAAACGGAAGTCATTCTAGTAAAATTACAAAATGACAAAGTATTATATATTGTAACATCATTAAATTAGGGCTGTTGACATTATGCAAGGTACTATTCTAAGGTAGTATTCGATAATATTTATTTTTCTTTTGAAAATGTAATATCAGAGAGTTTTGCTGAGTAGCATGAAAACGTGTGATGACCATTTTTCAGGCTTTCAAGAGTTTTATATCGTTTGTCTTAAGGATTTTTTTAAAAATCACGCATTATTAGTTGTTAAATTCATTGACTTGAACTTGTTTTTGGCTTGTTAACTTACGTCTCTTAAATAAAAATAAATATACGATTAAGCTCTGTTTTGAGTCTTGGCATAAATTTCGATCAGGCAAATTGGAAATTATATACCCTTGGACTCTATAGCCCTCTACGTTTTTAATTGCCGTGAAACGATATATTGATTAACAAACATAACATCATAGTTTGTCTTGAATGTGAAGGGTTGTGCTTGGGCGACATATTATGCAAGTTTTAAGAAAGTGAAATATCACTCAAGCGCTCGAACCCTGTTACACTATCTGTTGCAGTTTCCTGTAAACATTACCATATAAATTAATTACTAATTTTGTGATAAAGTGAAGGATAGTGGAACACATGTCAGGGGTAATCTATCCACATGTTTCCAAAATTTCTCTGTGTTGAATGCAAAACTTTTTGGCACTCAAAAGCGCATTTTTCCACCGCAGAGTTCTTGTACGGTAGAGTACACCAAGCCCAATACACCACAGAACACCGTATTAAATTGATAACAATAGAGTTTTTTTTTTCATCGCAACGGTTAACGACATGTCTCCAGCGCATTAAAGCAAATAAATGGATTTTTCAAAGCAAAAGCATTACCTTGGTATTTCATTGTTAGTGTAACACCATTTTCACCAAGAATCCTGTTTCACGTAGCCAATTAAGCACGCATTACCTAACGTTATATTTTTCCCAATAACATTTTTCAGGGGTTTCTTTTTCCATGCCCGTCCAAGCGCATTAATTTTCGACTTCTCAAGTATACTTTTTTATGTTTGTGCAGGTCGATATTAAACATTCGCAGTACGAGTTGTATGGATGGGACAATTTGTTCAATTCCCACAGATGCCCTAATTATATTTTCCTACAAAACATACAATTGCGATCAAAAACTATGCTCACAACAGCCATGCCACAATACAACTTTCAAAGATACTTTAGTAACATGCGTAGGGACTATATATAATAAATAAATACTAGGGAGCGTTACTTCGCTAGTTAGAATAACATCGCTAATTACCAACCGGTTTAAGAAGGCTCATTGCAATGCTGCTATGAATGCGAGAAAAAATATTTTCGTGTGTGTCCATACTTTCGTTGAGCGAGATTGAACAAAATGATCAAGGTAACGTTGAGGGGGCCAAGGTGTAATGCATGCCATGCCCTTCTCGATATACTAACTAAGCCTAAGACTTAGCCTAAGCTTAGGTCCTTACATGAGACATACAATAAGCCTAAGTCATGGGGCTACCGCCCCCCGAATCCCCCGCTCTGAGCTGTTCTTTTTTCAAACGATATAACCTATTGCCTCTCAGGGTCTTAACTGGGGAAATAATATCAATTTCGCCAGTAGTATAAACAACCGAGTTTGTTAAATGGTGTTCGGTTACGGCGTTACTATATGTCCTTCGGCGTTAAACACAAAAATACTTTATATATTCGTCTAAGAACCGGAGAACATAGAACACGATATTATTTTATTATTTCTTCTTATGACGTCTGTTGTACGAACGTTAACAATTCGCGAGGCCTTTGACGTAAGTGAGTGAAGGAAAAACGAATTTATCTCTACAAAGGAAATTCGATCTTAGCTAACCAAACCGGTCTAACCTCGGAGGTCAGTTACGGTACAATACATCGCTAAAAACATTTAGATATATAGATGTATAAGTTTATCTTAGCTAACCAAACCGGTCTAACCTCGAAGATCAGTTACGGTACAATACATCGCTAAAAACATTTAGATATATAGATGTGTACGTTTATCTTAGCTAACCAAACCGGTCTAACCTCGAGGGTCAGTTACGGTACAATACATCGATAAAAAACATTTAGATATATAGATCTATAAGTTTATCTTAGCTAACCAAACCGGTCTAACTTCGAGGGTCAGTTACGGTACAATACATCGATAAAAAACATTTAGATATATAGATCTATAAGTTTATCTTAGCTAACCAAACCGGTCTAACTTCGAGGGTCAGTTACGGTACAATACATCGCTAAAAACATTTAGACATATGGATGTGTAAGTTTATCTTAGCTAACCAAACCTGTCTAACCTCGAACGTCATTTACAGTACAATACATCGATAAAAGGATTTGGACAAATGGATGTAAGTTTATATACACCGCCGGTTATGATACTTTTGTTGTAGTGAATTAGCTGTTATGAATTCTGCAATGCCTATATTTGCTCAACTACATTTGTGACATCAAGCCATTTTGTCCGGTAAACAACCAGTTGTTGTTGTTGTTTTGATTTCTGCTGTATCTACAGATGTTTCTCACAACCAAAGGACAATCAATAATTCAATTTCTGTCAAAACGAAATGGAAAAACAATACATTATGCACTTTATGATTATTAAACGTCACAATGTTTATTTCGTAGATGATTTATGAACTCGCTAAGCATTAATATTATTATACCACGCTTGGTCGGTAGTAAATATTATCGTCACTGGATATGGACACCATGTGATCTTGCATTGTTATGGTTTTTGAAAATACATTCTGGCCCATACAAACGTAACAACTGTATGGGCCGGCTGAGCGAAGCGGTAAAACGGCAGACCGGCAAACAGACCAACCGGTTTAACATCCGGCCAGTGACATTTCCGGCTGGTATTCAGTGGCCCTGCCTGCAAGATTAAGGCAACCTTATTTCCAATTTTTGTTGCCTAAATGTGGCAGAACGATTCCGAGGCCATTTCAGTTGGTAGGCGGACTCCAGCGGTCGTGTTCCAAAGTATTCCCACATAATCGCAGAGGTAAGTGCAACGCTGCTTAGTGATGAATGCTTATTTGCATACACATGCTATTACTAGTTCCATTGAAGTACGGTTTAAAATTGTACATGTTTTGAGATAAAGTTACGTTTCGTCATTGTAAACTTTAAATAGAATGCTTAATTTATATAACACATAAACAAAATCGAATTGTATATGATAAGACCGTCACACAACAATATTATATCCTTTTCAGTACGCCGGCAGGCCAGCAAACCGGCCGTCGTGAAACTGGTCCGGCCGGCGGCTTTTGGGTCGGTACCCAACACTAGTTCTAAGCAACAAGGCTCAATAGTGCAAAAAAAGCAAACAGCGATCGTCCGAGACCGCCAATCGGGTCGTGTCTTGTTTGGGCTAGATTTGGTTGACATTTGCCGGACATCTGGTCTGGACGGCTTCCGTAGTAATGCAACCTAAAACTTGAGTTACGCAAGCCCTTCTGACTAATGAACCGCACCAACTACGTTGAAATAGCATATATTCAAAAGAGCAACACTTGTTGTCGACGTGGGTCACATCCTCGTCGTTCAGCTGGGGCAGTGGTCGATAGAACACTGGCTGAAAACCCGCATTCAGCCTAGTTACCTGGAATTTTTGGAAGTTGTTTTTGTAATCGGCTATAGAATTATTATCGGGTCGGATCAGACTATGCGCGTACGTTTGATATGTTTCAAACCGATGAGGTTTCTAGATCAGATCGTGCAAAGAAACTGTAATTACCAGCAAAGCGTCAATTCGCTACGTTACAACCGGGTTCATAATGAATGGTCAGCACGTCTGCTGCGTTTTCGATTCCCGGTGGTCCCACGCAATAGCTGTAACGTGGTTTAACAAAATAATAATTATAATCAATTTTTATAAACAGATTCCTCGAACTGTTACATCTTTGCAAGTTCAGTTCCATATTTGCACATTGCAGAATATTGTGGAACAAACCTTAGGGAACGGTGAAGATTTTATTTCCAAACAACACTCCTAGTTTAGTTATCCATGTGGTGGTTTCGTCCGATTGTCGACTTATAGAACCATCTTAATTAGTCTTTTCAAGTTTTTTTAAATTTTGAGCTTTTAGGAGTTTAAAACTGACGCAGTCTGACAGTTCGTATATACGCAAGAGATATTTATGGAAAGTGTTGTAGAAAAACAAAGGGTTTATGTCGAGAAGCAATTTACATAAGAGCACTAACCGAACCAGCGACATTTGTTCTTCGACGACATTCCTGACATTTTGTAGCAAAGCTACGAAGCTACTAAGACACTTTCTGACCTTTTCTTTAACTTTTACAGCTTTCTGTATTAAAACATTTATTTCTGACCACAACAGTAAACCACAATACGTGGGAAAGGTCAAATATAGCAGTTTTAAAACATCGGTCATTTTCAGAACTTTCTGTGTTACAACTTTTGCTTCTGACCACAGCAATAAAACACATACGTTTGCAAGGTCAAATACAGCTTTTTTAAAACATCGGGCTGGGAACATCGGTCATTTTCAGAACTTTCTGTGTTCCATTGTTTGCTTCTGACCACAGCAATAAATCACAATACGTGGGCAAGGTCAACTATAGCAGTTTTAAAACATCGGGCTGGGAACATCGGTGACTTTTCATACCTTTTTGTGTTACAACTTTTGCTTCTGACCACAGCAATAAATCACAATACGTGGGCAAGGTCAACTATAGCAGTTTTAAAACATCGGGCTGGGAACATCGGTCAATTTTCAGAACTTTCTGTGTTCCAGCTTTTGCTTCTGACCACAGCAATAAATCACAATACGTGGGCAAGGTCAAATATAGCAGTTTTAAAACATCGGTCATTTTTCAGAACTTTCTGTGTTCCAACTTTTGCTTCTGACCACAGCAATAAATCACAATACGTGGGCAAGGTCAACTATAGCAGTTTTAAAACATCGGGCTGGGAACATCGGTCAATTTTCAGAACTTTCTGTGTTCCAGCGTTTGCTTCTGACCACAGCAATAAATCACAATACGTGGGCAAGGTCAACTACAGCAGTTTTAAAACATCAGCTGGGACATCGGTCACTTTCAAGGTCATTTAGTAAAACAATTGCCACGATGCGAAAACGTGGCAGTGCAGGTACACAGGTATTTCCACACTAACGCTATAGTATTACTATCGTTAAAATTATTAAATCACCCCAAGCAAATTCAAGCGCTACAGTGAAAATATCTTGTATGAAACATCAGCCAGGCACCTTTAACTGCTAAGCTGAAACAGCAAAGGCACGACTAAAACGTTGAGGTGCAAGCATAGAGGTATTTTCACACCACATTGTGGCATTACTGTTGGTGACGATCTCAAACGATGTACAATTGCATGTGCAATACCATGATTTCCCGGCATCGCTACGCATTTGACACAGCTACACATTTCAGTTTGTGGCAAACGCAGTGCATCTTTGACATCGTGCGCAGTCGATGCACGGTGCGTCCTAGTGTGAACGCGGCAAAGAACTGTTATTTTCATTCACAAATCTCCGCTCAAAACTTCCGACAACATTTACGGTTTTGGTCAATACTTTTAAATGATCAACGCTCAGCTAAAGCTGAACAACAACTACGATTATCAAACCTTATTATTCACTGTTTGTTTGTTCCACTGCAAACAATAAAAAATTGTCCAGGTTAAAATTCGAAGGATCAAACTCCAGAAACTTCTACGCAATAACCAAAATATATAACATGGGGATTTTTCAAAACAAACAATCGTCACCCACGTCTATCAATCGGTTATATACCTTACCAATGCACAACCAAAACCTTTGCTGTGAGAAGGTGATTTAAAAGCTAAGTTGCCTAACACTACGAGTTATATGCGGATTTTCTTCTGCAAAACCGGTGTCACACGAGTCAGTTGATGCGACGATGACATAGGTACACGATGCTGGTTTCAGTCGCACCCGGGTTGTGCCCTCTCTTTTCCGTGGTTCAATTCGATTCAGGATACGATTCCTCAATCCGCTCCACTCTCCACCCTATTGTCGTATAATTCCACTCGTGATACGGTTTTTTACTCCGTATCACTCTCAATCCCGTTGTTCATTTCGATTCGGAATATAATTTTCCAATCCGTTTCACGGTCATCTCCATAGCTCAATTCGATTACGGGATATCCACCTACACCGTTTACCCCGTAGTTCCATTAGAGTCTCAAATCCGTCACGCTTTTAACCACGCTGTTTAAATCGATTCTGGATTCAATTCCCCAATCCGATTCACGCTTAGCCTACTTGTTCAATGCGATTCGGGACCTGATTTCTCTAATCCGATCAGTTGGATCCGCGATATGTTTTCATTGTCAGTTTCCTTCCTAAAGCTCAGCATACTGTGCCACTGCGCTGATCACCGCCGTTAACAAATTGAGTTAGCAGTTATTCGTCATCGAACACAAGCTTATATCTATTATAGATGGATGGTTGCCACGAGAAACTAAACTAGCAAGCCAATAATGTGCCAAAACAGCACCCAAGCAAACTAATCTTCTTTTGTAGCTTGATTTTAGCCAATAAATATTTAATCAACCGTGATCGTATCGGCAACACAAAAATCAACGGTGATTATTAGTTGATTTCACTCAGGGGCGTCGTCACGGGGGACACTGGAAGCCGTGACCCCTCCCCCATGTTCACAGCTGCAACAAAATTTTTTTCAATGTTCGATCGTTAGATTACTATGTTGAGATGACACCCACAATGAGTGGGTGCGATCCAAACCTTCTGGCTTTTTTGGTTTCACTGCCATAAAAGCAAACTAGGTGCAACACAACCGTGATGCAATTATGTATTACATCTAAAGTTATTTATACACATTATCTGCATTATTTGTATATTCATTATATACAATTCAGTCAAGTTTTAGTACCGCGTTCTTTTGTGTTTTCCTGTTTCAGTCTTGTTGTTACGTTTGAATGCACATATTAAGGAATCAACTTTGTTGCTGAGCCATATTATTGGAAGGAATAAAAACTGATATATATGTGTGAGGGGGAAGGATTTCTAGCTAAATCTTTCCCCTCACAACCGCATACTGCGACACGCTTCGGCGTGCCCATTTTTGCTTCGCATTCCTCAACTTTTATTCCG
>JASANE010016970.1:0-38567 GCA_030248225.1 Trileptium ribeirensis
CATACAAGTCTTGAGTAAAATTGACTTTGGACAAACGACCCTAAACCCTTTCGAACTCAAACAATTGAAAACAACTATCTCTGAAAACGCAGATATATTTAGTGTACACCCGTTTGATCTCGGCAGATGCGGTGTGCACCAGCACAGGATCGTTACTGGGGACGCAAGACCTATTAAACAGGTACCGTATCGTTTAGCCCACTCCCTACGAGAACCCTTGCGTGAAGAACTAAACAACATGGTAGAAGCAGGTCTTATAACGCCATCAGATTCACCTTGGGGTTCTCCCATAGTGTACGTCACCAAAAGTGACGGTACCTTACGGTTGTGCGTCGACTTTCGTAAGCTCAACGTAGTGGCAGAACGAGACTTATATCCACTACCCCGCATAGATGACATATTAGGTTGCCTCAGAAACACCAAGTTCATGTCTAGTCTAGATCTTAACAAAGGCTTCTGGCAACTGGAACTGGACCCTGAGACCAAGGAGAAAACCTCCTTCGTTACTGTCCATGGACAGTATGAATACAACGTTCTGCCATTCGGACTGAATTCCTCACCAGGCGCCTTTCAAAGGTGCATGTCAATCATACTAAAGGGCCTAAAAGGGGGAGGACGCCCTATCTACATAAACGACATATTGGTCTTCTCACCCACGTTTGAACAACACTTGGCAGACTTAATAACGGTATTTGACAGGTTCCGTAAGGCCAATCTTAAACTAAAGCCTTCAAAATGCCAATTCGGACAGAAACAATTAAAATACCTAGGACACATTATTAGTTCGGAGGGAGTTAAACCCGACCCCGAGAAAACCGCCGCAATAGACAATTACAAACGACCGGAGACTCTCAAACAATTACAAAGCTTTCTAGGACTTGTAGGATACTATCACAAATTTATACCACACTACTCCGAAATCTGCGAACCGCTCAACGCACTCCGACGTAAGGACAGTGAATTCAAATGGACACCGCAATGCGAAGAGGCATTTGGAAAACTGCGCAAAGCCTTAGTACAAGAACCATTACTCATATACCCGGACTTTTCTAAACCTTTCATACTCCAAACGGACGCTTCAGGATATGCCCTAGGAGCCGTGCTTTCGCAAAAGACCGACAAAGGGACATTACCTATAGCCTACGCAAGTAAATCACTTGTGGATTATCAACGCCGATACCCCGCCATAGAGACTGAGGCTCTCGCCATTAGATGGGCTGCACTACACTTTCGACACTACTTACTTGGACACGAATTCCATGTTGAAACTGACCACAAGCCACTTAAGGCACTGTTCGAGAGACCACCGCGAAATTCGCGACTAGCTCAATGGCGTAACGAATTGCTGATGGAATTCGGTGGTTTCAACATCGAATATCGACCAGGTAAGGCTAACGCCAACGCAGACGGACTTTCACGCGATCCCCGACATGACGTGGAATTTTCTTATTCGTCGGACGAAGCTGAACAGGACGAACAGGACCACCCTCGAATGGTTGCCGTAGCTATCAAAGGACAGGATCGCGGTAAAGGCAAAGCTCCAGCTAAACCACCCCGACGGTTTCCCACCGAAGAAATTTGGAAGCGCCTTACTCGACAACTCTTGGGACTTCCACCGGACGCTCCTGTTACCCTACCACCCGAGTACGTTAGAGAGCGTTTCTATCGTATGTTTGGAGGATCCGATCATGACCCCCTACCGGATCCGACACGTTTCATTTTCTGTGGAGACATAGACGACCCATGGCCTGAAGGAGTTGAGATCCCCGGGAGACGGACGACTGCCCCAGGACCGCCAGAAACCACTGATGAATCGGCCCACAAACCCTCTACTGCACCCGAACCACCCACCAGACCCCCGCAACCCCAGGAACCCCCGACTGCTCCGACACCGCCCGCTCCTGGTGCGGCGAGTGAGAGCTCGACCCGTGCCACGGCTGGTACACCTGAACCCGCTAGACCACAGACGCTACCGACAACTGCTAGACAGAGATATGGAGGATTACCCGAAGTAGAGGAATTTGACACATTAATTAAGGTTGCTTACGCATGTGGACCACGAATACAATTACAACGCCCTGAACAGGTTTATGACACCGGAGAACACATATACTTACCACATTTTCAACAATACGAAGGGAGGAACCTTCTCAATTACCTACCATACATTCAACGCAGAGATAAACAATTTGGTCCTATTTGGTGGTATTTACACACACGACAGTCGCCTGCCGATGAAAAGGCAGCGACCGCCCTCAAATTGGAAGCCCATCATTACAGGCTTTGCCCCGACACTGCTATTTTATACTTACACCCCATCATGCCAAACGACCATAGACCAAAATTATGCGTACCCAGATTGCTCATCCGACAAATACTTAAACACGAACACGACACATTATTTGGTGGACATCCAGGTAGAGATCGACTACTAAGCAAACTCAAGCAATTCTACTATTGGGAAACCATGGGTAAGGATGTGGACGAATATGTAAAGAGGTGCATACTTTGTCAACGATCACGCAATCTACCCCAAAACGTTCGAGCCGCGCTCGGAGAAAACCCGTTGGCTAGTGCACCCATGCATCGAATGTTCGTCGACATATTGGACACACGGGTGTTATCCCGTAACGGAAATAGGTACGTAATCGCCTTCATCGATCAATTCACAAAACTAGTTATTGCCGCTGCTTTACCGGACCAAACCGCCAAGAGCGTAGCCAAGGTCTTCGTCGAAGACGTGGTGTGTCGCTATGGCGCACCCGAAGAGTTAGTCTCAGACCGAGGCGGATGTTTCGTCTCAGAAGTAATGGAAGCCCTGTGCGCCAGACTACATACATTTAAGCGCGAAACGCTCAGTTACAACCCGAAGGCAAATGGAGAAATCGAACGTTTTAACCGTACACTACTATTCCTCCTAAGAGTAGCATTACCTGAAAAGGACCATACTACATGGGACGAAGTCCTGCCGTATTGCATCATGTCCTACAATTCAGCAGTACACGCTTCCACGCACTACCCACCATTTATGCTCATGCACGGATTCCAACCCCGAGTGCCGGGTGGAATCGAAACACAAGCTGATTGGGGACGCTACCCCGGAGCAGAAGCATACCGCGCTAATGTACAACGGTGGTTAGCTACCATTAGGGATCGAGCCTATCGATCTATGCAATCCGCTCGGGAATACAGAAAACGCTATTACAACCGTAAGATCAAGGTCCCGGACTACCGCGTTAATGACCATGTATGGGTCTATCGATACTATACCACCCCAGGCTTATCGCGCAAGTTAGAACGCCGATGGTGTGGACCATACCAGATTACCAAAATAATGCTCCCCTGCATTTGTGTTAAACTCCCCGGACAACCTAACGCGTCCGATCATGTGGTCCACATCAATCGTACCAAGCCATGCTATCGCCCGCTGAGCAGTTTCCCCGACATGGCTGATTTACTTAAGGCAGTCCCTCCCGCATATATTGAGGCTGCACTACAGGAACCCGGAGAAACTATCCTCGCTGACAAATATTTCACTAGGGAATTACAGGCTGCAGACCCAGAAGCAGTAGATCGGTTGCGTCAGGAGATTGATGGTGCATCCGACGTCGCTAGCATAGAGATTGGAGAACCTAACTTAGAATACACGCAAGCCCAGGCAGACATCCACCGCGCCGCAGTAGAACGGCTAACCATTCAAGCCCAAGACTCCTCCGGAGCCCCGCAACAAAATAGGCTTCCCCTCTGTGACCCTGACAGAACCCCGGACACCGAATGGCCCGCTATATCACAGGAACTCGCAACCCAGGACTCCGCTAAGTTACCTTACGCACTGGATAAACCACCAGGTACTTTCTCGCCTGAGTATGGACAACACACCGCCCCAGTAACCCTACGAGAGCAGGAACGAGCCGTTCGGACTGATGAGGCTACAAGGCCTCTAAAGGTAAAACGATTAGACCCCGAACGCGCACTGCGACCATTCAATGCAAACGACCTCGGTCTTGTGGAATTACTCGCTTCACAGGACCCGGACGAAGACTTGCCTCACACTCCAGAACAAGCAACATCCCCAACGTCAGCCATCGAGC
This sequence comes from Trileptium ribeirensis, assembly GCA_030248225.1. NCBI lineage: Eukaryota > Metazoa > Nematoda > Enoplea > Enoplida > Thoracostomopsidae > Trileptium > Trileptium ribeirensis. The sequence continues at coordinate 4,092 of JASANE010016970.1, forward strand.
ATGCAGTCCAAACTTCGCCCCTCACGCCTGCAAAACACCGAGCCGCAATCGCCACTCAAACATCTCGCAGTCCTCAGACACAACACTTAATGACCGAAACAGACCAGCCAGTAACACCATACTACACCTATTATGAGCATTCAGCGTCTTACGAACAACCCTATTCCATACCTCGTCAGGCATATTCCGCCCCACCTACACCACTTCCACACACTCCCCTGATGCCACAAGGATTCGAAGCCACCATAGAGGACTACGTTCCAGATGAATGGCTCACACCATTTCACACCCCTCCAAGGCCACAACCCGCACAATCCGTCCCAGCAACCAGCCAACCTCCACTGGAACCCGCGCCAACACCAAAACCTAAGCCTAAACCACGACGAAAACCAACTAAGGTTCCCGCGCCAACTAGTGAACAAGCGTCATCCATAAGCTCGGAAACTACTTCACCGGAAACAGCCGATTTTCCGACACCGCCCCAACGGTGGATAATTCCACCCCTATTATCACCCTTGCAGGAACGGGGAACCAAAGATCCACAGGTACCATCCTTTGGTCGATGGACCACCCGAAGACAAAATGAACTAGCACAATGGGAATGGGAAATGCAGGAGATAAGAAGGAAAAGAGAGGAAGCCGCCCGTGCCCGAGGAGAAATACAGGATGCAACTGAATTAATGGAGTACTTAAGAGGATCCCCTATACAATACATCTCCTCGGAAGACCAAGTAGCTGCCGACGGGATTGTAGAAGAATTTATTGAAAGTTTAGCTCGACAACGAGAAGCAAGTAAACAACGTCGACCTTCCGAGTCTTCGGAAGCTGGTCGACCAAAACGATCACGACCACGGACTACAGACAAGGACGAAGAGACAATATCAACCATTGGCGAATCAACTAAAGGCTCCTCTACCGGGAGGAAGGGAAGAGCGCCGCCGCGTAGCGCTCCCTCCACCCTTAAGGGAGTTCTAACACGACCATCACGCGCCAAACCACGTAGACAAACCCCCGCTAGGGCCCAATCACAAGTTAGTTGGGAAGACGAGGAGGATGAGATACCTCTTAGTCAACTTTTACCGGGACCACGCCGAAGGCCCCACTTTGAGCTGGACCCCTCAACAGAGGAAAGCGAGGGATCTCCTGAGATGGGACCCTCTGCGCCCGAGGTTAAGGAGAGGGAAGAACCCCCTCAACCTACTCGCCGACAACCACATAGGCAAGCCAGGGACCGTTGTCGTTGGTATGAAGAATACATACCATACGGAGAAGAAGCCCGAGTCGTAATACCACGTTTGGACACCCGACGATTGGAACCTAAAATTACGACACCAGCTCGACGGACTATACCCCTTGCTCCACCGACTCGACATCGTGACCCTGTTATGCCGATGGATTATCCATCTGGTAGTGCTCGTGCACGGCACGACATGTTTGAACCTTTTAGGGACATCTTTGATGAACAGGACATCGAGGACATGTTATCCGCACATCCGGACTTGGAACCCGACGAGGACAGTGGACAAAGACAATTACGACCTGAAAATATCGGACTAGAAGTGGTCCGACCTCCGAGACAACCGCCTCGCGAGCGACGGTTGTAACGTTTAAATCACTCGAGAAACACCCCAGAAAACTCGAGCTCCCGCCACCAAACTCCCTCAAGAGCCGCCACTAATGGCGATGAATACTATTGCAGGAATCACCAAATCATTCAAAGATATGGAGCAACTTCCGCAACCTCGTGTGCCATATTACACCATCAACTATGGAGCGCCAATCGAAACATTCCTGTCCAAAGGCACACACTGGCCGGAACTCTCCAACATGGCTCCGTTGAGCCAAACAATAAAACAATATCCCATCGAATACGCCTCGACGGAGCAAGGCTACCAGCTCCTCGTCACCTATTTGTTCGACGAGGAGCAAGCAAAACAAGACATTTCGGACCTGAAAATGGGAGCTCGAGACGTCAAGGCCATCTCCCGACGAAACAAACAAAAGTTCCTGGATCCAGAGACAACCAAGCGCCTCCGCCCAATACTCCCTCACCTCATGCGGACGGTGCTACTGGAAAAGTTCAAAATTCCTCGATTCAGGGACGCCCTACTCGCCACCGGATACGCCCAATTGCTCGAGGCGAACCGGTCCGATTCCTTCTGGGGAATTGGCCTAGGGCCAGACGACATCAAGTTCGGCAAACGACCGCGTCCGTGTCATAACGTGATGGGTCGCCTGTTAGAGGAAGTTCGAACCTTCCTCCGACATAACGTCGCCTCTTGGCCAACGGTCTTGATTTTGGGCGACTCATTAGCGGCGCCTTTGGTCAACATGGCCGCATCAAAAGGGTGGTTCGCCCTGGCATGGCCAGGAGCCACCATGCAATTCTTGGTTCGGCTGGCGACGTGCATCGCCACGCCGCAGACTAGGACCGTCATGATTCTTGGCGGATATAAAGCGGCCCTACGAACGAAGCCGCATGAAGGCCGTTTGCTGGACACGCCCAGTAAAGTGATGCGTCGAGTGCGCCGGTATATCTGTTCATTCGACTATCTACTTAGTAATGGAGCCCGAGCAATTATTGCCCCGCCTTCTCCACATTGGGACATTGGACAGGACAATACTGTTGAGTGGCACGACGAGTTTACCAAGATATTTCAGGACATTAAATGGCAATTCCCCGACAGGATGCAGAAGTCATCGATGCCCGATTACCCACCCGAACTGAACGAGTCGGGAGCGTGGGAGAATATTACGGACAATGCCGAAATTGTGGAGCCACACATTACCGAACCTTATATCGGACATTTCCACAAATGGGCTCAACAAAGCCTAGTACCTAACCAATGGGATTAAAACAATAAGGATGAAATCCTGACATGACCGTGTGACCGCTGACTATTTGGGAAGATTTTTTTCTTTCTTTTGTGCTTTTGTATTTTGCCACGACGAACCTTCGATAACACTTGCGGTAAACCTGATCAGGATGCAGTAGACGGTTTAGTTATGATTACCTAATTATGTACCCGTCATGTATATGTATGTCGCATTTTATAACCTGTAGTAAATCTATTTTGATCGCTTTATAAGGGTATTTATGTATATGCACCATGGCACCGCGGCTGATATCAGGAGATAAACCAACTAGAAAAATCGGAAAATTCATTCAAAACGTAGTGCAAAGTCCTTTTCACCCCCTTAAAAATATAAGAGGAGGACTTTTCAGGCTTAAGGAGGATTCGGCGGAAACGTGGCCAAATTTGTACCGAATAGCATATTTTGAGAAACTTTCCAAAAGCAACCAACTTTAAAAGTTATTAGGCCAGGACCACGATGTGCGGATAGGACCAACGATGGTCAATAAGATACCTCGACAATAACATAAACAAACTAGGAAACCTGAATTTTCAAGTACCACACCTCATCATATTATCTGTACAATTTATTATGGGGTCGTAGAGCATAGTTCATTTTCCGGTCAAAACCAGGCACGAGCCTTTTTGAAAGGGGTCTTAGTCGTCGGAGACCCCATTATAGGCGAAAATTTTCATTATAGGGACAACAGAGGAAATTGTTTCCAACCCGAGTAATTAAGTCCGAAAATTTCCATTTAAAAATATAAGAGATGTAACAGGCTCGTTCCGGCCCGTTACGTTTATCTTTCATGATTTCGGCGTCAAAAGTGCTTAAACGCACCTCAAATCGAACCAGACAAAGCTTACGGGAATGAGGTATTCAGGTGTTGCAGGGTGCCATGGTGGTTGGTAATTGTTTTGGTAATATTGCTGTATGGTGTATCTATGCTGTTATAAACGCGTTTTTGCCATTATTTTTATGCCTTGCATGTTTTATAATGATTGTATAGCATATGGGACAGGACTCACTCAGGTACCCAGGACGTTTGACTACGGCGAGAGGTTCAAATTTAGAAGAGAACAGGAAAGAGCCTTTAACTGGCGCTAAAATAAGGAATTTGAACGGAACTCGACTACCTCTCCCCATTTCCCCGTTGGGATTTCAAAATTTAGACCGTCCGGGAATAGGAGGCCTTTGACAATCTAAGGGGAAGGGAAGTGATCAGAATCAAGACCATCAAGTTTACCTGGTTTGAGCGAACCATAGCTTAATGGTCGCAAAAGTAAGCTGAAACAAATGGGTTACGGTAGTTTCCGATTATTCGGAAATCACGGACCTCGGGCCTGTTTATCGGCCCGTAACCGTCCAACGGTTCAGATTTACCGGAAATGCCCCGAGTACTTTTCGGTAGAGAATTATCTTGGGCTCTCGAACGAGCCCAAGATATCGCAAATCGCTGGAGGATTTCACGAGATATCCTGGGGACAAATAGGTGAACATTCAATCAACAGCCAATACTTACGCTAGGTTTGGTTGGTGACCATGGTCCCGAGTGGACCTGATATAGGCATATATGGATATATAGTTATGTATATATGTAGATATGTGTGTGCTGCCTGATCTTCGTGTCTCGGTATGTCTATTTTCCCGCCCCCACCGTATCAGAACTTTTATTTTTATAGCATCCGTTGACGCCCAAAATGGCCTGACCCGCACCCTAACAACTGGTTTTCTGGTGACCATCGGATCACTGATTGAAAGTATGCGTGTTTCTAAGTAGTGTATCCATTTAGGCATCTGACGAGGCCAGGCGGGTCTCGATCTGACCAGTCCTCCCGCTGCCATATAGCTTACTTCCCTGTTTTATAATGCACCACGAAAATTCAACAGAACGTTCCTTCAGTTTGTACCAACTCCGTATTTGACCACAGACCCTAAACGTGCCCATGCGACCCCTCATTTTATTTGTCTGCTCCCGGCGAGCACAACGATATCCGGCGGGTCTTTGTCCGACTTCGCGTTAGCCCTTTATGACCGAAAAGGTGCCCCCCCAGTTTGGCATACCGACTGCAAGTGGGTACAGACCGACCGAAAATTTAACCCCAAATCAAAAGTAGGCATAACGCCCCTCATTGCATTCGTCGCGTCGAGACATCTTCAACGATGCCCGGCGGGTCTCCATCCGTCGCCCCGTTAACCCGGGAAAGCCGAAAATGCGCCCCCACTTTTTGCCGACACTCTCTTTAACGGTCTTTAACAGTCGTGATTTTAGTGCCCCTCTACCCGCTGCCGTTAAGGTAGGGAAAACACCCCTCGTTTGAACCGCCTTTCTAAGACGAGCTCAACGATGCCCGGCGGGCGTCGCTCCGCCCAACCGTTAGAGCGGGAGAGCCCGCTGAATCCTTGCATGCTAATACCTGTCGGAACCCAAAACTGGGTCCCGACCCGCCACTGCGTCTACCCCCCTCATGTTTGGTATCGTTCGGCCCCGTTCTTCGTCCTGGGACCGAATTTCGCCCCAGCCCCTCGAAATTCCCTCAGGGACCCCCTGTCCCGACTCCCTTCCCGTGCCTTTCTTTTGCGTTCTTCTTTTTCTTTTCCACTCTCTCTAACCGACTTCTTTGGTCGGTTGCCGTTGCTGCTGTCGCCGTGGTTGTATTGTACTATGTGTGTGAGTGTGTACGTGTGTGTATGTGTTGTTGTTGTTGTGGTTGCTGTGCTGTTGTGTTGATGTTGTTGTTGTCGTTGTTGTTGTGGTTCTGCGTGTTTCTAGTGTGAACTTGAGCGACCTTTCTGTCGCTCAGGTCGCCTGTGTGTCTCATGTGTAATGTGTGCTCATGAGTATTGTATGTATATGTGTTTGTCTATATATATATATATATATATATATATATATATAGTATGTAAGACGACACAAAAAACAGGACATGTAGGGACAGGACGTACAAAATTCTGTTAAATTTGTGAGTTTTACGGACGGACTGGACGCATAGGACTAGGAGAGACGGGGGGTAGGTTTAGGGCCCTCCCACGAGCTCCGGGAGTTCCCAAATAGGACCCCGGATAGTTCAGAGGATACGTAGGAATGTGCTGCGTCCCAGGTCGCGAAATCAGCTCATTCCCATCTTAGGTTCCCCCCCTTTCGGGACGTCTAAAGACGTCCTGTCGGGATATTTGAAATTTAGCTAGGAAAGCCATTAGCTTGGAATGATAGGAATGTTTGGCTTTATCTTGTAAGCCAACATATAAACGTGCAATGTTTGGACGTTTATCCATGGGTAGGGCGATAAAATTTAGCCCCAGATGCCCTCCAAATAAGCTTAATTAGGTGATGGATGAGGCAGCTAACTCGCTAAATAGCAGAAATTTGGCTTTAAATCGGCGAGTTAGCTGGGGGAAAATTTGATGAATGAGGGCTAGGAGGCCAAGAAGACAGATTCCAGCTTATTCGAAGTATTTATATCAAACGGGAAAAGATTTAAAATTTTAAAATTTGACGGGCGATTTAGCAGCTTTCGTGGGACATTTGGGGGTTAACGACCAAGCTAAGTTAGGTAAGAGGTTTAAAAGATCTGAGTAATGAGTTTTCGACAAGTTTCTGACAAGAATTTGGGACTACAGATGGGGTAAAATCGGAGATTTTGGGAGAAAACTCGCAGATGGTCGACCTCCGAGTAATCGGAGGGTTCAAATTTGATGTCGGCGATTTCGATTGAAGCCGACTCTCTCTAACGGGGTCCCAGGGTTTACGATAGCTGTCAAAAATAAAAGTTGGGGAATTTTTCGATTGGGCGCCCGGGTTTGACCTCGAAAAAGTGGGCGTCAAGAGAACGTCGCCGATTGGATGGCGACAAAATCGCCATGCTTCAACACAGCAGAAAATTTTGAAGCGACGACTACCGCGTCGTCTCTTCGAATCAGTTCGACTTCGACAGCGCGGAGTTCGGTCGACTCTACTGACCGGCTCCGACGCTCTAGTTTTATTGTATGGTTTCGCCTCGGCTTTTAGCTTTCTTGTGTTTTTGCTTTCTTGGTTTGGAACGGGATTCGACGTTGGAGGACCCGTGTAGGCGCCCTTCGCCTCACGGAAGGGGACTAGCAATTGCTGTCCCGGATCGAACCTAGTAAGTCGGGATGAGAGTCAAGCGCATGGGGGTTTATTTTCCCCATTTGTGGTTGTAACAGACCGTTCATCAAAATAAAATTTTCATAGCAACAGTCGACATTCCCGTCCGTTAGTGGACGTTCTGTTTTACATGTTAGCTTATTCTACCTTTCAAGTTTCTTGACAAACCTCCTTCAGTCGAGTTTCGTTTTGGGCATCCTGAGCGAACGCACGGAAGGTGTTAAGTTGGGGACAACAAAGTCGAAGTAGTTCTGATTCCCCGTGGTCATAGGTAGGACAAACCAATGATGGACGCCTCTCGTCCATGTTTTTTCATGACTTCTTACTTGTGAGTTAGGGCCGTAGAACTTTCCTGAGCTGACCACGGTAAAATTTTACCATTAAATCATAGGGACTTGCATTTTTCCTTGTTTCTGCTCATGTTTATGGTTTCCAAACTTTCAGTTTAGTGGACTGTTCGACACTCATGCCGCTGCTTGAGTGCGGACTGACTTTGCAGATAGGGACCGAGGATTAGCCTCGGTCGGGCTTTAGGAAGCCCCAAAAAATTTCGTTTCTCAATTCGAGTTAAGTAAATTTGGGGAATACAAAAGACTAAACAAATTCTAGGTGACTTCAGCTTGAGCTTAAGGTATTGGCACTCCGAAAGGAGCGATCTTTATTACAACCTCTACACAATTTTGGCCAGTGTTCGATTTGATTGCCAGCGTGACGGTTGATGCCAGCTTTACACAGTCCTCGACAGCCCCTCACGACCAAACTTACTACTCGCTCCACGAGGTTTACTTCGAAATCGGCTTGGTCCGATTATTAGGTTTACTAACGTTCAGTATAACCCGCACACGTGGTTAAGCTTAACGGTAGGACACTGCTCCCAAAATGAACCGACGGCATGGCTAGATGCCTGAAATTGGCCACCAGATATACTTTCAAAGGCGCGATAGGGTGCCCACTATTCAAAATGAAATCAAAATACTCTCATTTTTATAAAATAAGATCGCGACCTTTTGCGAACCGTTTTGACCTCGAACCGAGTAAGTGCAAAACCCCGTTTTCTTTTCAGAGCGACTTGATCGCTGAGTTTAAGTTTTTCTTGATTTTAGCTCGGTGTGCCCGTTAGGCTATGTACTATGTAGGCCCTTGCTTTTAATTTCACTGTTTCTCTCTCTCCTTTCTCAGTTTCCCTTGTTAGGTTTCGATCCTGCACGGGGAATTCAAGCCCGCTGCAGATTTTTCTGTTTTATCCACTCGACTATCGAGTTCTGAGAAATTTCAGTAAAATTTCGATGATAACTCGACTGCACAATTTCGACAGTGCAGTCAAGACACTGTACAATTTCAATGTGTACAGTGTAATAAGGACCTAGGATAAGCGATAGAGAGAGAGTATAGAAAACAGAACAAAGACAAAGGAAAAGAAAGAAGAAAGAAACCAACCAAAGAAACAACCGCCGAAACAGGGACGCAAACGTGTCCGAGGGCGCAACGCCCCGTATCCCCCAGGCCAAGACTAAAACGCATCCTACAGTGCAAACCTGGCCCCGACTATAAAATGGGCGCAAACGCCCACTTGAAACGACTAGGACAGCGATATGGGCCGCCTAAGAAATCGCCCAAGTAGGCTAACCCCACGTGAATTGCAGGGACTCGGGATACTCAACCCGCGGCTGGAGAAATGGGGACTCTGTGACATAAGCAAGTCGAAATTGGTGCTAGAGTTTGTTTTGAGGACGAAATGCTGCGAGAGGCTCGATAGGGATGTTAGTCAGGATTTAATGAGCAAGGAAGGCACGCTGGACGGAACTTTTGTATCTGACTAGTTTATTGTTACCCCGCTTATAATGCAACGATCATTAGTACTCGATTACTGGCGTTAGAGTAAATTGCTGATCCTTCGCTGCGTAATGACTTGTACCATAGTAGTTTCAGTAATATAATCATGCCTTGACCTTGACGTATAGCCGCGTTCATACTCGTGCCCCGATTCATGCCCCTCCTCTATTGAAGCCACTCGATGACACTGAAGCCTCCCCTATTCCCGCACAGTCCTCTAAGTGCGTATAACGCCGCGCGTTATTAAGAGCGAATTTCGAAGCACGCCAGAACACGCAACCCGAGCTATAGCCGATTTAGTTAACGTTCCACCGCGAACGTCTCGGGTTCAGATTTTGGTCCGGTATTTCCGGGAACGCATTCGCATACATCGCCCCGCTTCCTTGGTGGACATAGACGAGGGAATGAGCGGACACGACGATGTCAATCTTTATTGATTAAGATGATGCCTCAGTTGCCCGTTTACGTTTTGATGCTGTATTGTACTGTAGAAATAAATCTTGAAAATCATTTGACGTGTCCCGTGTTATTGGATCCTCAGCGTGATAAGGACGTCCAAAGGGACGGGCCGACCCATCGTGCCACGGCTTGCGGACGAAAATACCCCCAAGCCCTGACTCGATCGGTCCGCCACCTATGTTAATGTAATGTGTACTGGTATTGCAGCGAGAAAGGTCCACAGAGCTGTTTATAAAACCTATTCGCATGACTGTCACACTCAAACAGAAGATAAAATTTACTAGGAAAACTTTATCACTAGACATTAATACGGTCAAATTACCACCTCACAAAACAGAGCTCCCGACGTTAAACGTTTCAGGGCCTGTCGGAACCCTGTGGGGGCCATATGGCTACAACTGATTAAGTGTTCTGCTGAAGATAAACTAGGTGAAACCCAAAATTTAAATAGTAACGCTAAATTACCATGCATTTCACTTTAACTTTCGCTAGACAAAACAACTTCCATTAGACTAGGACAGGGAATATTGGTTTGACATCATGACCTGTGAGCAGGTTTCGGTGTCAACCTCCCTGGGGGACCTCAGTGATCATACCAGAATACTAGACACGTGCGCAACCAATCGGGCGGGGTCCGAACACACCCCGTGAAGCGCGCCTGCGGCCTGCTAAGCTCCGTAACTTCTTGGGTCTGACCAAGAAAAGTGGCTAAAATAGAAAACTTAGGGTCCGCCCTTGAGGTTATGATAGCCGGGGTCGTATGGGCATGGTGTTAGGAAGTTGCGCCATGCAGCTGCGTCACCGTTATTACATGCTAATTGCTCCTTTTTAAGACATTTGTACCTCTGTGTATCCCTATGTAGCCCTGTGTACCCCTATTCTGTACCACAATAGGTGTCATTTGAACCTCCATGTACCCCTATAGGTGCCATTTGTACCTCCATGTACCCCTGTACCCCTTTAGGTGCCACTTGTACCCCTATTCTGTACTTTTATGTGCCCCTATTGTGCACTCTTACGGGTACGCATTGTAGCTCTATGGGTACACTTTGTACCCCTATTCTGTACCCCTACAAGTACGTTTCAACCCATATGGTTACACTGTATACCCATGTTCTGCAGCCCTACGGGTACGTTTTGTACCCCTAGATAGGTCGCAAATCGCGTTCGTGTACCCATGAATTCATGCTGTTGGGATACCCCAACCACTTGACTAAATATTCTGTACCCTTATTAGTCTTGCGCTTTCGTATTATTTTCTCAATTTTATATGTGTCATCTGAAACATAAACTTTTTGAAGCTCCTGAGTATAAAATCTACCTAAAATGGTTTCATTATTTGCATCACTTATCTCATATACCGGAGGGTTGAATGGTAGTTGATTATTGACTGTAAATACTTCACGCGACCAAAGCTGATTAAACCCACGTTGAAACGGTAAGCTTTCTTTACTGATGTACACAACGTCCCCGAGTTGAAATTTGTATCGTACTTCAATGTCTCTATCTGGAAATAATTTTTCGCGAACTTTGTCTTCATTATGTGCCGACACTTTGGAGGGAGTAAATCCGTAACTGTTTTCAGTGTTATTATATGTTTTCACAATACTTTGCAAGTCATCTATATATCGTCGAGAATTGCGAGCCGTCATAGACTTGTAAATTTTGCCCTTTAGTGTACGTATCAATCGTTCAGCCATACCTGCCTTAGTTTCTTTATTCTTAGCAGTGTACTCATTGACACCTTTACTTTTACAATAGTCATACACTAAGCTGTTAACAAACTCTTTACCGTTATCTGTTTGAAAATTTTCGGGTTTACTGGTTTCAAATCCTTGTTTCAAAGCTGTGAAAATTACGGGTGCTGTTTTATTCTTTACTGGAACAACCCATGCATACTTTGTAAAACAATCAATTACAACAAACTAATACATGAAGTTGTCATTGTACGTAGCAAGGTTAGACATGTCAGCTAAATCCGCTTGATAGAGGTCGCCTATACCTTTTACTATAGTACGACGTCTCTTGAATCTAATTCTTCGGGGTTTGTGCAATGTTTGGGTTTCCTGTGCTCGTAGCCACTCCTGAACATCCTTGAATTTGACATTTAGTCCCTGTTGTCGTGCTTCGCGATACAATTTCGATGCCGTAGAAAATCCAGCAACATTAGCTGCGTCGTAGTAAATTGACTTTAGCTTGTTGTCCATTGTAAATATATAATATTAAATTCTGTGATAACTTTTAAGACATTCCTGCATGTTTAACACCCATTGGATGCGCAGGTGACGTATCTGCTCAAAGCAAGTCAACGCAAGTACGGGTTTTGACGAGATCTATTTATTAATAACATACAATAGCCACAAACATTGTTACACAGCAAATATTTATAATCAAACATCAATATCAAGCATATCAAAACAGTCATTACTGACACATTCCATATCCGTAAGTAAATACAAGAATTTATAGTCTTCTATATCTTTGTGTCCGTAAGCATATGACGAATATCCATCATCCTTGACATACCGCTTATCGTCGTACGCCGATAGACTTAGTTTATTTTGAGTTACCGTATTCAATAAATGTTTACTACACCGTATTAGGTTCATTGAATGTCTCATATTTATCCCTTCGAATAGTGTATCCACGTAACATTGATGTCGTATATCGTTCTTTACCACCCCTTTCTTTATACCTTTCGCCCGCTTCTTCTCGAAATAATCACTCATCCGAATACTATACATCTTCGACCTGAGCCCCACACATTCCTCGATCGGCACTCCCGTCGTTTCATCTTTCATTTTACCAAGAACCTTCTTGTTCATCCTTGAAAATAGTGTATGGTCACGGGGTTAGTCGCTGGTATCGAAAAAAGCTGCATTGCTAAGCATATCGTTGTAGACATCGTCGGTCTTTACCGAATAGCATAATGAATCGGTGTCGGTGAATAACAACTTGCATCGATCGCCGTAGAGGTTCTTCATGTAGTCATAATGAAACTGGTACATGAGAGTCTTTGAAAGATCGAGCACTGTAAAGCCCAAGTAAATAGGTTTGCATAGTTTCACCGATTTTCGCTGCATTTTGACCGCGACGACGTCTTCGCTGAAGATCGACGACATCGAGTACCGAGGGTTTGCCACCAATTTTTCGTATTTATTTTCATCTGTGACTAGCTTAACGTCGACGTACCCGCGCACATTTTCCATCGTCTTGCCGGAAAACTGCGTTGTTGAGTAGTTTGTATAGATTCTTTTCGAAATCGCTCTTTGCGTTTTTCCGCATCTCCGTATTGAAGCTAATGTATGGTTCCATCCACGTCCGCTGATGAAACGACACTACCCGATGAACCCGCTCTAACTTCATACCAAAAGCGATGTATTGTTGTAAATTCTTGAGATGAACTGTATAATTCTTCTTGTCGTAGAAGTTTGGTACCATCTTCTCGACAGCTGCATCGGTGACTTTGAGTTTTTCCTTGATATTCCGACAATAATCCGAGAGCATATCATCGTTGATTTGAAGCCGCTCCGGTGCGAGGGGGTAATCATTGTGGTCATCGTGAAGCTCTTGGGTGTATTCGAGGTCGACTTCGAGCACATATCCGATGTCCCCGCTTGCGTCGACCGCTGACCACTTGACATTGTCAATCTGCTCACGCGACATCCATTTGAAGGTGTCGTATGGTAGTTTTTGAACCATTGACCATCCGTACAAATTGTTCGCATCGAGGTACATGATGTATTCGCGCGATCGAGAGCTGTCGTATCCGTTGACGTACGGGTTGTTCACCCTCGCATACCGATGTGATATGACTGAGACACCACCTCGAATACCATCCTCGAAAAATTGACACATGTCGCCGTCGGTAATAAGATCTAGACGAGCACCCGTTTTCTTCAAACACGCATCCATGCGAAGCTCGGAAGCGTGATGTAATGTACGGGGTCGAGTTGAAATTTGTGGAGACCAAATCGTCGAAATTGCTCGAACACGTCGCACAACAATAAAACGTCGCTCTTGAGGTATAGGTCGTGGTATTCACCCAAATTCTTGACGTTCATTTCAGCCCATACCGTTTGAGCATGCTCGTAATCTCCGTCCCTGATCCCATTTCCATTGAGCGATGAGTAGAACGACGACTGCGGGGGTAAAGTGGTTTCGTTGAATCGATCCACCCTGTCCATGTATTCATATGGGTAGACACCCTTGCGTAGCATAATGGGTGTCCTGTCGCCAAAATATTGATGCACTGCGTCGAATTGATTGTCGTTATGACGTTTTAGATTGTCGACCAGCGCTTCGAGTGATGATGGTAGGAATTGAAACGTATCCACAAAACGTATCTTCCATCCAATCTGATCTTCGTCATTATCTTCTTCATCGTCGTCGCATCCGAAAATAAAATCTACACCCTCAGCATCCTCGTCCCAGCATTCGCCGTCGTCGTCATCATCACAATCGACATCATCGAGAATAAATTCGTTTGTTCTACGATTGCACGCGCCCCCATTCGTCTTTGTCTTCTTTGATTTTCGCTTCACCGAGAACGTCATATAGTCTTCTAATCCTTTCGCTACGCATTCCACTTCCAATCCCGCCTCCTTGCATACAGCTCCCATCTCTTGCATTATGATGTGTCCATCGTAACGACGTAAATTGTGAAAAAGAACTGTAACATCTCGTGTTAGACGAAAACCAACATTGCATTTGAGATGCGCCGCACCACGATATCGACCACATAAGTGACAGTGATCTTTCGCCTTGCTGTCTTTATCCATTGGTTGCCCGCAAAGGTAGCACTCGTTTGCATGCTTGAAGCTTTCTCGATCTTCGTCCGTCATCACGATCGGTTTCTGTTGCTGCATCCATTGTTCTTGATGATTCTCCGCCATCTTGAGCACCGTGCCTAAGAATTCCTTGACTGCGTCCGATCCGCGATAAATGAGTGGTTCACCAAACTTGATCGTATCATTGCAACACCCAAACGCTTCGACTAGTCCGTATCCACAAGGTGTATGTCGTTGATAGTCGTTGATGTATGGTGTGAGTGGTGAGGCTGCGCGCGTATCCACCTTTTCACCATAAATAACGTACGGTACCCTTTGCATCCGATGCAAATTGACAAATTCGAGCGTCGATCCGCATCCGGTATATCCACGCGTGTTGGTTTATCGTTACGACAGCGTTGAATGTGTTCCATCCTCTTGACCGCTGAGTAACATGGTAGTAAACACTTGTCACAAAAAACAATTTGTTCGTCTTTCGACGCTGCGTATTGAGAAGAGCATCAAGGTTACGCACGAGACAATAATGACCATCGTAGAGAAGCAACTGAACGTCTGGTTGTTGTTGTGACTGAGAGATGTATAAAGGGTAGATCTCTCCATCTTCGTAACCATAAACATTGACAACCATATCGTTCAATTCTTCAAACCGATGAATGTCCTTGAGCTGTACTGGGTAACTGATTCCATCCATATTAAGTTCGTCGACAAACGATTTGTGGTTGCCGACACGCTCGGGGTGTTCCTTGTAGTTGTGAGGGTGAAGAGCTGCCAATATTGACCATAAAAAGCACTTGTTATCGTGGTTTTGAACGTTAAGTATTGCATGTTTGTTCCGTAATGATGACGGCAACGGTTTGTAGGACGTTCCTCGAAGCGGTCGATATATGCTCAAATGAATGTCTCCATGACGTACGTCTTGCAAGATCCAACCTGAACCCATTGCTTCGAACTCGTCCAGCTTCTTTGTCAATTCGCAAAATACACTGGTGAGTTCTTTGTCAATGTTGGTGCCTGGAAGAATGATTCGTGCTTTACAGCTGATATGACTTGTTAGCTGCGAGCCATCAATCTTCCGCATAACGCACTGTACGCTGATCCATAGCTTGACGCCGCGATCCGTAGTGCGTTGTAGGAGTCGCTGTAATAGCGGTCGTATATTACAGAGATATGCGCTAAGGTCGCCATTGACAACCTCCGGTATGACGTAATAGCTTCGTAAGTAGCCCTTGAGCGCCTTCGACCACCGTAGAAGCTTCATCGTTCCGCTCCGATCCACAACCTCAGCATTTTGACGAAGGTCACGGTCGTTGCCTGCTGCTGCGATGTCGTCGGTGCGCCGCTGTTTTGCCGGGGGTTCGTCGTTGTTGAGTATCTCGTGTGCGAGTCGCTGAATTGAATCGAGGTTGTTTGCTTCATCGAATGCGCGTTTCGGTGTCGTTTTCCATGTCGAGAGCGTTGTTTGCTGCGTTGAGTGAATGTCGGGGTGAGGTGCAGGTGCTGTTGTTGACGCGACCGACGTTGTTGCTATGCCTTGAACACTGGGGTGTGTGCGTGCCATATGAGGTCTGAGGTTGTCGATACGGGTAAATGACGTGCCGCAATATTCGCACAACATCTGTTCCATCAAATGAGTTGTTCGCTTGTGTCGAGCCATATGATCGCGTCGAGTAAAAAGCTTGTTACATAAATCACGTATGAAAGCCATGTTAGTTGAAGACATTTAAGGAATTGTTGTATTAATACTGCTGATATTATTACTTGGTAGCACATAGATTATCTTGCCTGAAATTAAAAACGACAGATTTGTAGCGAAGAAATTCAAGAATGACTCACAAAATGCAAATTCACCCCTTTTTATACCATTCGACAAGACCGCATGCTTAGGGTCTCACACACTATGAGTGTTTATCTGTTACTATAGTTGCAGGTTCTAAAGGGATGTCACAAATATTCTCCTGGGGAAGAGTATATAGCTGCAGGATATACACACATATAATACGAATAAATTCTGCCTCTAGTGTTGCAACCAAGACCTTAAAAATCCACCATATAGCAGACTTCAACTTTATATAACAACTTTTCAATTAATGTCAACCCCCTGCCAGTATTTATTTTTCACCATTTTAACCCCCTCAACTGAATTCAGGACTTCGAAAAACCCCCACCATACAAAATCTCAGCTTTACATAGCAATTTCTTCATTTCGATCAACCCCCTGCCAAGATAATATTTAACCATTTTCAGCCACTTAGTTGAAATTATCACCCCGAATAACCCCACATACCAAGTTTCAGATCGGTTCGTAGTTGCCCCAACTTACATCACACCTTAACTAAATTTAGAGACTACATTATCTAGACTTAAAGACTACATTATCCGAGCTTCTGACATTATACGGTTCAGGTATATAAATAGAAACAAAACAAAAACAATCAGGGCACACAAGACAGCTGCAGAGCAAAACTGACTGATATCTACGTGCGACAAGTCTTTAAATATTGCTAATATGACGCTTTCGTTGCGAAATATTGCGCAAATATCCGAAAATGCTACGCGGGATGTGCAGCAACCCCTCCACCCATTTTAACTATTATTTCGACCATTTATAACAAATCTGCACGCTTAAAAAACTTCTCACACTGTCTCAACAGAATTTTCCTGCGATAGGTGGTATTTTTCGTCATTAATTCCTCGGTCTGTTCTGTATAAAATACCCGCAATAACATCAAGATTAATTACCACGTTTTTGACTGTCATATATAAAACCAGTTTCGACTTATACATTTTCGGCTTATCGCATATTTACATAAAAGAAACGTCTGTTGACGTAGCCGTTGACACGTGGTTTGCATCTTTATTATAATAATTATATGCATACATAAATGTGTATTACATATATATAATATATACATATATTTATACATGATATATATATATATGTGTAACATATATATACATATGTATAAACGCCGCGAGGGGGTAATTAATCACCGCCGTTGACGCAACACATATATGACTATATATATGTACATATAGCAGGGAGGGGAGTAATTAATTATCCCACCTTAGATATTTCGTCATCAACCCCATCTACGTCATCTGCGATGACTCATCACCCCAACCTCCTCGGGGAGGGGGGTAAAACCAGCCTTTTCTATCTACTAAGGCAGATGTAGGCGTTTGGTGTTCCGCGCAGAGATGTAGGGCACTAACCACCAAAAATATTCAAAAGTCTCTTAGTTCTTACAATTTTCCATAATTTTCACAATATATTTCTGCATTTTAAGTAATTTTGTTGGTAAAGCTAAAAATTTTTCGCCCGCCTTGGGCGCGCAGGTGGGCGGATTGGTGAGTTAGGGTGTCGGAGTAAAACGGAAGATTTAAGTATAGCTTACGAGGTCTGACTCCGAGAGTGTTAACACCCCTACCCCATGTAAATGGACACCAATGCTCTAAATTGCGGTGAACGCAATTGCATGAATACCATACTGTTTATAAACCATCGTTAAAACGACAATATATCGGGGTTTTGGTGTTATCGGTTTAACCCTGGTAATAATGAATAGATTTCGGCCAAATTTTTTATAGGTCAGTTGATCGTGGTATACAGGAATATAGTCTTATGTCTTAGTTTCAGATATAGTGAATTGTAAGTATTTTAGTTTTTATGCGCTCAGAAATCAAAATGACAAAACCGCATTCATATTTTGCATTTGTCACAACAGTAGCTGTCTTCATTACAAGGTATAATTTCTATGGAAAATTTCACATCGTGTATCCTCTCTGTATGCTCTAAATATCCAGTATGCCAGTGAACAAGAAGATAAAATAATTTTAAGAAATCGAAGTAATTTAGCTGTTATCATCTATGAAACATAAACAAATAAGGTTCGTATGATTTTAAAGTAATACTACTTTAAGGCTGCACAAGCACTTTGTCGATTTCAAGTTCCACAAATGTCCTGTAAAGTTTAGAAACTAAAAGTTACTCGAACCAAAATTAGCCCAAGTTTTGATGTTATAGTCTGCAATGAAACAATGAATTTAGCTAAATGAATATGACAATTTCACTAAAGTTTTCCCTCGAATCCGTCACACAGTTAAATTTACGCAAAATATGCAGTTGCAGTTCCGTGACTTTTCGGACAAGTACGACTGCGTTTCACCAGGAAATAGATAAAAAAATAAAACAGTAATAATGCTCCAATTTTCATTTTAGCCACACCAAAATTTTATTTGTTTTCGACTTCAGTAAAACGGTATTTGTTACATTTTGCTGGAGTAATATATACTGATAATTTGTTTGATAATATTTGTTTTCTAAGACGTGTTTGCCTGTGCAAAGACGACTGTGAACACTACCACGAACAATATGGTGTCGTGTTTCAAGAGTCACCAGAAACATTTTAAGAGGAAAGTTATTTTAGTAATTCTATATTCAAAACAGTCTATAAAAAGTTGTTGTGAAAAGTATGAGAAAATTAACATTTTTGGTTACCCTAGCGCTACTCTGTAGCTAGTATAGAAACTTCGAACAACAAAACACCCAAAGTTATAAAGAAACTGATAACTTTATCAAAAATACTAACTCTAGAATATTTTTTGTGTAACTTGCTACGCAGCATTATGCGGTTACGCGACCAAAATGTTATGATTGATTGAACTGCGCCTCGCGTTTTGAACAGAACATTTGACCAAATGTGAAAAGATTACAATAGGTATAATTAGGCAGTTATTCCCTTGTCTTATGGTAAGTTTCTATTTCTATAAATGGAATAGTTTTTACTATCTTTGACATTCCAGTTGAAAATTGTTTTGCATATATATTATTTGCAGCTCATTTTTCCTGACAAAATTTTTCAAAACAGCTAAGACGTTTTTAGCAAATTGACATTTATTTTTTTGATTAATTAGTTTCACTTAGAAGTCATACAAATTTAGTCGGCATTTATCAGATACATGCGCAATGCGGATTGGTATAATAAATTTGCCACCGCAGATAATGCCATGCGCAATAAATGCAGCCAAACTACAGCGAAAGAGTGGGTGTAGTAACCCTGGCTGGACTTTGGAACTGCTGCAGATGGCGTTACAGTTGGCCAATGTGAGCTGGACTCATGTGTTTGTTGAACACGACACCTTTGGACCGCTTTCGATTGGGAATGGATCGTGGTTTGGATTGATTGGAGCTATCCATGATAACAAAGTTGATATCAGTTGTTCAATGTTGGCGCCTTCAACGGATCGGTTATCTGTAGCGGACTTCCTGCTGGAAGTTCCCATCAACAACGCTGAAGTGTCGGTGTTTTTCAATCCCTAGGATTCTCTATATAACGACATTCCTAAAAGCACTGCCAATTACAAAACTTCAGCAGTTCCCGTGGCAATTTACGTTTTATGTTTAATCGTGTGTGGAGCGATTTGCGTCGTAGAAGACGCTTTAAATGCCGGAATAATATGGAGGGAGCTGTTCAAACTCGAGTTTGTGCTGCGATACATGTATCTGATACCGTTTCGGAAAGACAGATTAGTAAACACTCTTCATAGCAAAGCAAAGTTAATTGTTGTGGCATTCTGGTTGATGTTAGGTTTGGTAAATATGAAACTTTACAAAAGCATTTTTATTAAAGAAATAATGCCATGTGATTTATCGCATTACATTAATGAACGCTCGACAATTTGTCAAGCCATTAGGCATGGTTACACATATCCACAGCTGGTGAAGAAAGTACCGTTACCGAACTGTGAACAATCTGATGACAAATCATGGATCTCTACAAATCTGGAAAAAGAGCTAGTTTGGCTGTCCGATATCTCGTCAACAATGTGAAGTCACTTATTATTGAGGAGACTCACTTCGCGTTATACTATATGCGGAAGATGCCTAAGTATCCGCAACGTTAAGGTATCAAACCCCGTCTTAAAATTTCTCACGTTTTTCGTTCTATCTAATCGCTTAAAATCAAAGCGAGGCGCTATAAAACATAATATTCAGCTCTTAATCGAATCCGGATTTCAATTTCACTTCAATCGACTGTATGAAACATATATTCCAGACGGGTACGATCCCGTTATACACCCGTCCGGAAACAAACTAGTTCACCTTCTATTAACAACAGCAGGATTTGGCGGTGCTTTGGGTATATTTGCTTTGATTTGTGAGTTTTTGTCAGTTTCTCTGCTGCGAGCTAGGCCTCAATCGACGTCGCCCAATTGCTGAAAAAGTGTTTACGACAGCTTAGTTTTGCCTCTGAAGCATCATCCATGCCATCACATCATCTATACGTACAAATAACAAGCATAAAAACATTTGAATGCTTTCAATATTCTACGATATATTTAAGGAAGAGTTCACGTCATAAGTGAAATGTTAAAGCATTAAAATTATTCAAAGCATGAAAATCGATAAAAAGCGAGTGTTCCTGAAGTAATACACGCTCAAATGACCAAATTTAAGTTTTAATTCTTAGCACAAACTCAACAAAAATTATTCGGTATTTTGTTCTTCCAGGTGCAACTGAACTGAATGTTATGACGTATGTATGTTTACTTGTATTACGTAAAGTCCCCAGGTTGTCCCCAGTAATTAGAAAACTAAACCCAATATTTATGAATAGCTTTAGCGGATAGACCAAATATTGAAGCTCGGTAGTTTCAGGTAAGTAGATGTTATCCATCTTTGGACAGCGTCGATTGCGCATGCCATTTCTATAGTAACAGTAGTACTCATAACATTCAATGCATAAAAAGGCTGTGGGATTAGTCAACACCGTACCCTCCCCACAATTGTAACTGTATGACCTGATTTCTATTGCTCGTTATGACCATAATGATTCCCATACAGACTGTATTTGATAGATAAATCGCTAAGGTCTGCCCATCTGCCTAAAAGCAAGTGTCTTGAGCTTACGCAGCTGCAATAACGAAGGAGACAGGTCGGCTGAGATTTAACTTGGAAAGCTATTGCTGAAGTACTTAAATTAATGTGGTTAAACAATCAGATGTGCAATTACCATAATGTCTTCTAACCGACGTTATGTGTACAGTTTACCTTTAGCTAAAATCGTTTGTGTGAAGGGTTCGCTGCTTGCTGCAAGCTGCTATTATGGTTTTTGTCTGTTCTGTTTACAAAACGGAAATATTAAATATATACGAAACAAAAATCATACGGGTTTGAAGGCTTCTGGTACCACCAATTCCCAGTACAGAATCAGCGAGAATTTAATTATTCAAATTATTTGATGTCTTTAACTTTTGTCATAAAACCACTAATATTTCTGGCAAACTGGTAGATAGGATATAAGATGAGATTATCGAAATTTGACTTTTACCGCACAGAACTGACTTGTGCGAATATGCTTGACGCCCATAGGTCTCACGAGGGGTTAGCCGACGTCGGTGGCGCGAGGTCGCCAGAGTGGTGACAAAGTTTACGACCCCCACACCCGCGGCTGGAAAATATTTGCAAAATTGGGGGAAATTGGCGAAAATTTGGCAAAAATTAGGGTGCAATTGGTAAAAATAAGGGTTTCGGAGGCTCAGGGTGGGTTGGGTAGGGTGGTAGCCTCAGAAGTGTCCGAGGCCTCAGGGTAGCCCCCAACCCTGCTTCGGCATGTAAAGGTTTGTGTATCAATATAATATGTTAGTATATTTGTTATGTTTTCTATAACGTTCACACTGTAAAATTGACTGCATTTGTCAGTAAAATCACAGCATACTGCATTCATAAAACTGAAAATTATACATTGCGTGTGGTTTTGAAGCGATTGCTAAATGCTATCAGAAGCTAGTGCTGCTCTAGTGAAAATTTAAACCGTCATGCGATGCAAAACTTGGTAACACTTTACTTTGGCTGTGCCTCTAAGAGTATCTGCAACGACATTTGCTATGGTTGAGCGAATATCTATCATAAACTTCATATATTACCAAGTCTTACTTTCGGACAATATGACTGTATCTATCACAATTATTATATTTGTACATTACATACCAATGGGCTAATACCTAATTATCCCTATATGGGGGAGCTCTGAATACCCAAGGGTATAACCGGTGGTTCGGGTGGCAGGAAGCAGGCGGGGTCAGCCGGTTGGTGAGGAAATCTCGTCAGGGATCTCTGATTGGGAAACTCACAATTATTTTTCTATATTTTTGTCAATTGTCCCTTGATTTTTGCGAATTTCGCCCAATTTTTGCTCATTCCCTCGATTTTTGTCTGTTTGGCAAAATTTTACAGCTTCGGCGAGCTTCGGAAGGCGGAGCATGTATGTGTATATCTCTCGCAGCTAAGTGTAGACTGCTGAGTAACATTCTTTATAAAGCAACTTGTCAGATATTTCAAACATATTATTTCTATGACTGTTATATGTTATATTCGTTTACAATTAATGCTCTGAATAGCAATCGTACGAATCATGCAGGTTTCACAGAATAATGAGTGCAAAGCGTGGGCAGTTTTGTCTTTCACAGCCGTTTGCAAGAAACTAAAATCTCTAATGGATGGTTATATAAGATTTTAGGTTCTTGGAAAAGGCTGCTAGATATTTTTGTATTTAATGACTGGTTGTTTGATATTTAAATCTCTAACAGATAGCTGTAAGCGACAAAACTCTCTTGCAGCTAGGCATAACAGATTATTGTCTCTATCGCTGTTAGAAACTTTTGTTTTTATAGCCAGTTATAAAATACAAAAGTCTCTAATAACTGTCCATTAGGATTTCAAATATTTAATGGTTGTCTGTAAGAGACAAAAGTTTGTAACAGCTATCCATTAGGAACAACACTCTGCTAACGCAAGCTCATTATTGATATTGGTGCCCCTCCAGTTTGATACTGGTGCCCGTCTAGTTTGATATTGGTCCCCCTTCAGTTCGATATTGGTGCCCCTCCAGTTTGATATCGGTGTGCCGCTCCAATTTATTATTGGTGCCCCCTCTAGTTTGATAGTGGTGTCCCACTCCAATTTGATAATAGTGTCACTCTCTAGCTTGGTATTGGTGCCCCCTTCAGTTTTATATTGCTGATCCTGTCCAGTTTGATATTGGTGGCCACTTCCAGAGTGATAATTACGTACCGCTCCAGTTTCATATTGTTGCTCCCCAGTTTAGAATTGGTGCCCATTCCAGTTTGATATTGGTGCCCCTCCACTTTGATATTGGTGTCCCCTCCAGTTTGATATTGGTGTACCCTCCAATTTGATAATGGTGTCCCTCTCCAGCTTGGTATTGGTGCCCCCTTCAGTTTTATATTGCTGATCCCGTCCAGTTTGATATTGGTGGCCGCTTCCAGATTGATAGTTACGTCCCGCTCCAGTTTCATATTGGTGCTCCCCCAGTTTAGAATTGGTGCCCATCCCAGTTTGATATTGGTGCCCCCTACAGTTTGATATTGGTGTCCCCCTCCAGATTGATATTGGTGTCTCCTCCAGTTTGATATTGGTGCCCCTCTCCAGTTTGATATTGGTGACCCCTCCTCCAGTTTGATATTAATACCCCTCTAGTTTGATATTGATACCCCCTCCAGTTTGATATTGGCTCCTCTCCATTTAATATTGGTGCCCTCCAGTTTGATACTGGTGCGTCCACCGCTTTGATATTGGTGTCCAATTCATTTTTGATATTGGCCTCCATCCAGTTTGATATTGGCCTGTCTTCAGTTTGATACTGTTCTCCCTTTAGTTTGCAATTGGTGCCCTCCAGTTTGATGTTGGTCCACCCTTCAGTTTGACATTGGTGCGCACCTCCAGTTTGATAATGGTGCCCCCTCCAGGTTGATATTGGTCCCCCTCCAGTTCGATTTTGGCTCTCTCCATTTTATATTAGTGCCCCCAACCGCATGTCTAGTAACTCGCGGCGAGGTAAATGGGGCTAAATGGAATATCTAATTTCAAAGCTTGGCATTTGCAATAAGTGTAAATGAACTGAAGACATGGATGCATAATGATAGGAATTTCAGCTAAGCTACAAATATAACAAACGACGATCACTTTGTAATATTTGTTATTGAAGATCTGTCGTTTATAACATCTATTATGGACGACCGATCGTTAATTCAAATGATATAAACTACCCATCGTCCGTAATAAATACGCATGCAAGGATTAAATGAGCCAGCGAGGTGTCTTTTAAACTGGTTGTATTGTGTAATAAGTTGTAAAATGTATTTGTTGTACATATCACTCTAAAGGCACTGACACCCTGAACCCATTAAAATCCTAAAACCTCGTCTACCCTAAACCTCACAAAAACAACTGACAACACGTGAAGTACTTGTGCTAGTTTATAAGTAACCAAACAATCGTATTCAGCCTACCGAATAACCTATACAAACTATACTTGATGCCCTTAAACATAGTACGTAACAAAAATATTGAAGACATGCTATATTCTGAAAATCTGATTCATTGACCCGATCCCATCTTAAAAGGCATAAAACATATGTGTGGGTCTGCAGTTCAACCGAACCATCGCCTTCAGGATGCCGAAAAACTTAACATGTATAGGTGTCAAAGGATCTTCAGAATAAGACATAGATGGTCGGCGGGACGTGGAGTCATCGAGGCGGAAGGTGCTCAGGGCAGGATGGACCTGCCCGACGAGCTAATTTTACCTGTTATAACTAATTTTACACCAATTTTTGCCAACTTTACCCCATTCTTGCCGAAAGCGCTTGCTACTGAAAAAAGGTTGTTCGGGTGCTGCACCGTCAGGAGATAAATCTGGCTTGAGGGCGGTCCGACCCTTAGGTGGGGTAACCCCCTACCTCCCACCCCCTTTTTATGCACAGCTATGATATAGACGATTACTGATGTGCTTTATGCAAACCATGACGAAACAGATGAAAACCCACTACATTTTTGAAATCGGGTTCGTCGGCCGTAAAACCATTTAAACCCCATGAAAAGCTATAACACAATTAGGTAGGACTTTAGATAGCAAACTTATCGTATCCAGCGTTCCTGATGACCTAAAATAGACTCTCATTGTAGAGCAAAAACACGCAATAACATCCCGAAATTTGAATAATCAACATTTCTGACAAAGGGTCGACGAACCATATTCGAGCCCGCCCCGGTGAGAACAGAAATTTTTACCAAAGAAAATTATAGCCAAAATACGGCAAGAGCACGAACCAAAACACACTCTTTCTGCACCAGGAGCAACTGAAAATACCACAATAATCAAGGCTGCTAACCTCTCCGGTTTGCAGAGGTCAGTAATTAAATATTTTTTGTGTTTTTAAATTATCCAATAATGATTTTGTACAGAATGAATGCAGTCTCAATGTAATCGGCAAATATAAAACACAACACATAATGTTTCAAAATCGGTGGAAATACAATGGTCACAGCTAAGCAACTAGTTAAACATAACCGAGCAGCTACAATTTTTTAGCTTTCCAGCAGTGTCAAGATTTTTAAATGTTTAAGGATTGCACATTTCAATTTTAAACTGAAGAATTTTTGCGATGTCTTTTCTAGAAACTATTTGGTCACTTGTTTCGAAACATGTCGACTACTCGCACCAAACATTAGACAACACGTCGTAAATTTATTATAACTGCAGCACTTCCATATACAAGCCAGCTTAAGGAAACGTTGTTAAATGCTGAGGTGGCTAGGGTAACGATTAGTGGACAATTTTAATTCCTCCTGCAACACTATTAAAGGCATTTTGAAGCAGTGGCTACTGATATTAATTTGTTGCTTTTATCGTTGACAGTTTAAGTGCAATTCGAAACGGCAGTTTTACAGCCTGGGAACGATTTCTCAATGAATTGCACGCTGGTGTCCAATACGAGGCGTCTCTAATTGTAAACTCAACCCTAAGGACCGCAATAATATAAATGTGTCGGTACCATACAATAATATACAATTATGTGTTTGTACCAAAATCTATAATATATACGAAGGCTTACATACATAATATGTATAAGCATTTACTACATTCATATAAATCTGTGTAATGTCAAATGTGACAGCAAAATTTTGCACAACCTAGACGGGTTCGTCGGCCGTAAAACCATTTAAACCCCATGAAAAGCTACAACACAATTAAGTTGGACTCTAGATAGCAAACTTATCGTATCCAGCGTTCCTGATGACCTAAAATAGACTTTCATTGTAAAGCAAAAACACGCAATAACATCCCGAAATTTGAATAATCAACATTTCTGACAAAGGGTCGACGAACCATATTCGAGCCCGCCCCGGTGAGAACAGAAATTTTTACCAAAGAAAATTATAGCCAACATACGGCAAGAACACGAACCAAAACACGCTCTTTCTGCACCAGGAGCAACTGAAAATACCACAATAATCAAGGCTGCCAACCTCTCCGGTTTGCAGAGGTCCGCAATTAAACATTTTTTGTGTTTTTAAATTATCCAATAATGATTTTGTACAGGATGAATGCAGTCTCAATGTAATCGGCAAATATAAAACACAAAACATAATGTTTCAAAATCGGTGGAAACACAATGGTCACAGCTAAGCATCTAGTTAAACATAACCGAGCAGCTACAATTTTTTAGCTTTCCAGCAGTGTCAAGATTTTTTAATGTTTAAGGATTGAACATTTCAATTTTAAACTGAAGAATTTTTGCGATGTCTTTTCTAGAAACTATTTGGTCACTTGTTTCGAAACATGTCGACTACTCGCACCAAACATTAGACAACACGTCGTAAATTTATTATAACTGCAGCACTTCCATATACAAGCCAGCTTAAGGAAACGTTTTTAAATGCTGAGGCGGCTAGGGTAACGATTAGTGGACAATTTTAATTCCTCCTGCAACACTATTAAAGGCATTTTGAAGCAGTGGCTACTGATATTAATTTGTTGCTTTTATCGTTGACAGTTTAAGTGCAATTCGAAACGGCAGTTTTACAGCCTGGGAACGATTTTTCAATGAATTGCACGCTGGTGTCCAATACGAGGCGTCTCTAATTGTAAACTCAACCCTAAGGACCGCAATAATATAAATGTGTCGGTACCATACAATAATACACAATTATGTGTTTGTACCAAAATCTATAATATATACGAAGGCTTACATACATAATATGTATAAGCATTTACTACATTCATATAAATCTGTGTAATGTCAAATGTGACAGCAAAATTTTGCACAACCTAGAAACGTGTGTTGGAGAAATTGTCACAAAATGCTATTTTAGTCAATATTTTGTGTAGAATTTGTAGACTTTCCTCCTCTGCTTAGACAGGCAGAGCGTTTATCCTAACCTCTTAAATGATCATTATAGAAATTTAGTTTCACTTGGCCTCGACAAAACACAAAAAATGCTACGATTTAGATTCCGATTGCCACATTACAATTCTCCATGAATAAATAAACTCCCGCACACTGTGTATTTCAAACTTCAGTTTTTCAGTATGGAGTGGGCTACTCAAATCCAGCAAAAATTAGATATACAAATAAATCACGGAAACATAATTCACAACTACTGGGTTGGAACCCTAAGTCACATCAGAATTTAATTTGCTGGATTCTGACGCGTTAATTGTTGGGAGCGTTTGACTCCCATGTGATGTTATCGGATTCGACTTCGCTTAAATGTAATACCACACATGTATTCGCGAACAAAAAAGATGAAAAATAGAGCTCCGTATATAAATTCTATATATTTTGTTGATGTATTATTGCTATGTTGTTCCACAGCTCACTATTTATAACAAATATTACAAGCAGTTCGTCGTTTATAATATTTGTTACAGACAATCCGTCGTTTATAGCATTGGTTATAAACGATCGATCGTGCATAACAAATGTTAGAAACGACCGATCATTCGTAACAAATATGACAAAGTGTTCGTTGTTTGTAGTATTTGTTACGGACGACGCATAGTGTATAATCAGATTGATAGACGCCTTGTCGTCTATAACCTGATATACGGACGATCGATCGTTTGTAATAAGGTACGGACGACGTATCGTTTATAACACAAATTTTCCAGTCGCTGTACGCATTATTCTGTGAACCACGCATTACAGTGAGATTGAAGTTGTATGTAGCTGCCTATGACGCCTTATCACGGTAGTTACCTATGTTTTGGCTAAAAATGGGTTTTGAAACGCGCTCATAGCACCTGAAGCCACGAACGCAATAATACCTATCTCTATAACGATAAATATATGCGTGACATCGGGCTATTTGTTATAACGGTTTAAGCTCTACGCTGCTGTCTATGACATGCATTGTTGCAGGGTGACGTATACTGAACGAGCCCGGGAGATGCGAAATATACGAAAAGGACCGTATCTCTAAAAACCTGTGACATCGGGCTATTTGTTATAACGGTTGAAGCTCTACGCTGGTTTGTCTATGACATGAATTGTTGCAGGGTGACGTATACTGAACGAGCTCGGGAGATACGACATATACAAAAAGGACCGTATCTCTAAAACCCTGTGACAACGGGCTATTTGTTACAACGCTTGAAGCTCTACGCTGCTTTGTCTATGACATGAATTGTTGCAGGGTGACGTATACTGAACGAGCCCGGGAGATGCGACATATACGAAAAGGACCGTATCTCTAAAAACCTGTGACATCGGGCTATTTGTTATAACGGTTGAAGCTCTACGCTGCTTTGTCTATGACCTACATTGTTGCACAGTGACGTATACTGAACGAGCCCGTGAGATGCGAAATATACGAAAAGGACCGTGTCTCTAAAACCTGTGACGTTATATGAGTTAAGTACATTTTGTAGAGACATTGAAGCTTCATATATCTGTGCATAATGAGGTGTTACGGCGGAGTTACTACTTTTGATTCGGGTCTTCATAGCATTGAAATGGGTCTATCAGGCACAAATGCACTAAAATGATCTAACAATTGGACAAACAATATGCGTGAAAGTGGGATGAACTAGGCTGTAGATTCGTGACGTGGACTTACATAGCAACATAAAAAGTTTATTCACCGAATATGAGTTTGCTAAGATGCTCGTATGCATTATTGCAAGTCGGGAAATAGTGTTAGTTAAATTGTATATAGTCAACTCGTACCCTACTAATTTAAAAACTTCTCCCAAGTATCACAAAGCTTTGTAGCGAACAACATTGAAGGGAATGATTTCCTAGTTACGTAGAGCCTGTGATAGATACACCATTAAACAAGATATATACAGTTCATGCAAATTCAGAAGTCACGATTTTTAAGAAGTCAAGTTAATTACATATTTAGTTCTTGTATGCTTTATGGTTGTATTATATAACGTATCAGCACGGTGTTTGTCTCTACCTCATAAAACTGCAGAGACGGAACCAAATTTATGTCAAATATCAACAGTTCATTACGTGTTGCAATAGGGTTAACTGAATATATGTTGGGTGGACAGCGACAATTTCGTGCATCAATGTGTGTACATCAACCTGTGCCTATTTAAATAATTTTTTTAAATTTCCACTGTCATATACAGACGTCGAAACAGCGATGCTCTTGATAACGGACTGTATGAATTAAAGTAAACACGGAAAGGAATTGTTATGAGGAGGACGAATATAATTATTTGAGCATGTTAACAGCAGTTGGCTGCGTAAGAGTGTAAGACGGAACTGGACATGAACTTAGGGTTATGGAAACAGCCATAGTTACTCAGTTAAACAAGAGTGCAGAACAATATCAAGCTAGAGAAACACACCAATATCTGTAGAGGGGCAATATCAACCTGTAGGCACTGGAGAGGGGAAATCAATATCAAACTGGAGAGGGACACCACTATCAAACTGGACGTGGTACAAATAATAAACTGGAGGGGCACACCAATATCAAACTGGAGCAGCACAAATACTGAAATGTAGTAGTATATCGTTTATTACCAGTCATTGGATGTTGCAGCTCGAAGGATTTTGCATCCAGAGTTAAGTCCATAGCGAGCCCAACCATTAAGGAATAGCCCGACTGCAACATCCTCTGCCAGTTTTATGCAAATATAACACAATATATAGCGCAAATTTAAATAAACATGACTTACGAGACCAGTCAATAAACGAATTAAGTCCGAAAAAAGGGGTAAATCCACTTTTATTTCTGATTACATATTTCGGTCAAATTTTAAAAATTTGATCAAATCAATTTTATCAAGCAGTTTCTGGAAATTATCTGGACTAATTAATGGTTGATTCATTACCATAACTGGTAGTTGGTTCCATGCATTTACAATTCGAACAGTCAGAAAATGGTCCAAACGTTAATTTTGTGTTGTGGTTTCTTAATCTTAAGATAATGACCTCCTGTGAAAGTTACACAAGACAGTTCAAACAGGTCCTTATATCAGCAGAAAAATTGACTTGAAAACAACTACTAAATCATTATGCAAGGGTCTCAACTCTAAGGGTTTTAAGTTGAGATACTTAAGACTGTCTAAATACGAAGCGTACGGCAGGCGTGCTCTGGCAAAAATAAGTTTCGTAAAATATCGTTGAACATTTTCAAGCTTATGGATATTTCCTACTGTACATGACCAAATAGGTGATCCGCATTCCAGGATTGGGACTACATAAGACATAAAAGCACTCAAAAAATTGTTGTAATTAGAGTTTAGGAAACAGCAAATAGCCTTCTGACATATAACGGTGCAGTGAATGTCAGGGTTGAGCAGATTAGACAACAAGACTCCTAGTTTTTGAGATAAGTGTTTACAGTCAGTCTGTGATTCACTATTTGATATTCTAACTGTGGATTTTTAGATCATATATAGAGTGCTGTACATTTAGCATATGATAAGCTAAGTTGCCATACGTTGGCCCATGAATCAACATAACTAATTGCTCGCCTAATTTTATTAACGGCCATATGCGGTTATGTTTGTTTCAGCTTTTAACACAAAGTTTTACATCATCAGAATACAATTTGCAATGTACATTATTTAACTTTACAATAAGGTCATTGATATACAGAACAAAGTAGGACCAAGAACACTCCCGTGAGGAACGCCTGACATTACACAGAAAAGCACAGACTAACATTTAAGTAGAATTTGCGGTCAGCTAGATAAGCTCGAATGCATTCTTGTAGTTGATCTCTTATGCCACATTTAGATAGCTTTAGAAGTAACTTTTTGTGCGGAACCTTGTCGAAAGCTTTTCCCGGCAAAAATCAAGGTAAACCACATCAACGTAGTTTCCTTCACCTACTGTATTGCACCAGTCTTAAGTACACTGAAGCAATTCAGTACAGGTTGACATGTTCGAAACATAACCATATTGATTAGGAGTTATAACATTATGCTGAGCGAGAAAGGGGTATTATATGACTATTTACGGCATATTCCATGATTTTACAGCGATTTGGTATCAGTCAGTATAGGGCAAGAAAGTAATTGAGGGAATTAGACAGAATCTCCTTTTTTGTATACTGGCATTGCGTGGGGATTAAGCCGCTGTTTTGGCAAGGTAACAGTGATAAAATGATTGTTCGAGAAGATGTGCTTTGCTGAAAGCCGACTATTTACGTATCGAAACAAGGTTTTAAAATTACGGATTTCGATAATGTTAATGTTACGCTTAATGTAGTGAGGATATTTGACAAATGGTTGGAACAATATCAAATTGGAGCAGGCACCAATATCAAACTGAATGGGGCACCCAATATCAAACTGAATGCGGCACCAATATCAAGCTTGATTTGGTGTCCCCTCCACTTTGATATTGGCGCCCCCTCCAGTTTATTATTTGTGCCCCCTCCAGATTGATACTGGTGCCCCCTCCAG
Source organism: Trileptium ribeirensis (assembly GCA_030248225.1). Taxonomy (NCBI): domain Eukaryota; kingdom Metazoa; phylum Nematoda; class Enoplea; order Enoplida; family Thoracostomopsidae; genus Trileptium; species Trileptium ribeirensis. Next base: position 35,894 of record JASANE010016970.1, read on the forward strand.
TTTGATATTGGTGCCCTACTCCAATTTGATATTGGTTTGATTGGTGTCCCCTCCAGTTTGATATTGGTGTCCCTCTCCTGCTTGATATTGGTGCCCCCTCCAGTTTTATATTGGTGCCCCTCCAGTTTGATATTGGTGCCGCATTCAGTTTGATATTGGTGCCCCATCCAGTTCGATATTGGTGCCTGCTCCAATTTGATATTGTTCCAACCATTTGTCAAATATCCTCACTACATTAAGCGTAACATTAACATTATCGAAATCCGTAATTTTAAAACCTTGTTTCGATACGTAAATAGTCGGCTTTCAGCAAAGCACATCTTCTCGAACAATCATTTATCACTGTTACCTTGCCAAAACAGCGGCTTAATCCCCACGCAATGCCAGTATACAAAAAAGGAGATTCGTCTAATCCCCTCAATTACCGCCCAATATGACTGATATCCAATCGCTGTAAAATCATGGAATATGCCGTAAATGGTCATATCATACCCTTTCTCGCTCAGCATAATGTTATAACTCCTAATCAATATGGTTATGTTTCGAACATGTCAACCTGTACTGAATTGCTTCAGTGCACGAAAGACTGGTGCAATACAGTAGGTGAAGGAAACTACGTTGATGTGGTTTACCTTGATTTTGCAAAAGCTTTCGACAAGGTTCCGCACAAAAAGTTACTTCTAAAGCTATCTAAATGTGGCATAAGAGATCAACTACAAGAATGCATTCGAGCTTATCTAGCTGACCGCAAATTCTACTTAAATGTTAGTCATTGCTTTTCTGTGTAATGTCAGGCGTTCCTCACGGGAGTGTTCTTGGTCCTACTTTGTTCTGTATATCAATGACCTTATTGTAAAGTTAAATAATGTACATTGCAAATTGTATTCTGATGATGTAAAACTTTGTGTTAAAAGCTGAAACAAACATAACCGCATATGGCCGTTAATAAAATTAGGCGAGCAATTAGTTATGTTGATTCATGGGCCAACGTATGGCAACTTAGCTTATCATATGCTAAATGTACAGCACTCTATATATGATCTAAAAATCCACAGTTAGAATATCAAATAGTGAATCACAGACTGACTGTAAACACTTATCTCAAAAACTAGGAGTCTTGTTGTCTAATCTGCTCAACCCTGACATTCACTGCACCGTTATATGTCAGAAGGCTATTTCGCTGTTTCCTAAACTCTAATTACAACAATCTTTTGAGTGCTTTTATGTCTTATGTAGTCCCAATCCTGGAATGCGGATCACCTATTTGGTCATGTACAGTAGGAAATATCCATAAGCTTGAAAATGTTCAACGATATTTTACGAAACTTATTTTTGCCAGAGCACGCCTGCCGTACGCTTCGTATTTAGACAGTCTTAAGTATCTCAACTTAAAACCCTTAGAGTTGAGACCCTTGCATAATGATTTAGTAGTTGTTTTCAAGTCAATTTTTCTGCTGATATAAGGACCTGTTTGAACTGTCTTGTGTAACTTTCACAGGAGGTCATTATCTTAAGATTAAGAAACCACAACACAAAATTAACGTTTGGACCATTTTCTGACTGTTCGAATTGTAAATGCATGGAACCAACTACCAGTTATGGTAATGAATCAACCATTAATTCATCCAGATAATTTCCAGAAACTGTTTGATAAAATTGATTTGATCAAATTTTTAAAATTTGACCGGAAATACTGTAATCAGAAATAAAAGTGGATTTACCCCTTTTTTCGGACTTAATTCGTTTATTGACTGGTCTCGTAAGTCATGTTTATTAAATTTGCGCTATATATTGTGTTATATTTGCATAAAACTGGCAGAGGATGTTTAAGTCAGTCTATTCCTTACTGGTTGGGCTCGCGTTGATGGACTTAACTCTGGATGCAAAATCCTTCGAGCTGCAACATCAAATGACCGGTAATAAACAATATACTACTACATTTTCAGTATTTGTGCTGCTCCAGTTTGATATTCTTTGCCCCCTCCAGTTTATTATTTTGTACCACGTCCAGTTTGATAGTGGTGTCCCTTCTCCAGTTTGATATTGATTTCCCTCTCCAGTGCCTCTCCGGGCTAATATTCCCCTCTACAGATATTGGTGTCTGTTTCTCTAGCTTGATATTGTTCTGCACTCTTGTTTAACTGAGTAATTATGGCTGTTTCCATAACCCTAAGTTCATGTCCAGTTCCGTCTTACACTCTTACGCAGCCAACTGCGGCGAGCTTGCTCAAATAATTATATTCGTCCTCCTCATAACAATTCCTTTCCGTGTTTACTTTAATTCATACAGTCCGTTATCAAGAGCATCGCTGTTTCAACATTACTGTATATGACAGTGGAAATTTAAAAAAAAATTATTTTTAATAGGCACAGGTTGATGTACACACATTGATGCACGAAATTGTCGCTGTCCACCCAACATATATTCAGTTAACCCAAATTCAACACGTAATGAACTGTTGATATTTGACATAAATTTGGTTCCGTCTCTGCAGTTTTATGAGGTAGAGACAAACACCGTGCTGATACGTTATATAATACAACAATGACACATTGCGAGAACTAAATATGTAATTAACTTGACTTCTTAAAAATCGTGACTTCTGAATTTGCATGAACTGTATATATCTTGCTTAATGGTGTATCTATCACAGGCTCTACGTAACTAGGAAAT
>JASANE010016972.1:0-20631 GCA_030248225.1 Trileptium ribeirensis
ATATTTTGGACATTTTAGCTTCTGTAGATTTTGAATACCATGCATTACTTATTCCGAATAGAAATGGAGCTAGGTGCATCATTTTTATAGATTGACTACCTGATAGATGTCTAAGGTCCTTCGGCTTAGGGAGGTAGATTCACTCGGCGGAGGAGCCCGCCACGCCAGGGGCAACGAAAGATTTCTCTCCGCTTCTCAATCTCCCAATAATTTTGCCCATCTTCCTCAATTTTTCTTAATTTTTTAATTTTACAAAACCTGCTACAATTTTCTGGACATTTTCGATCGGAGGGACTCAATATGGCGTAAATAATTCAAACTATAGGGCGCTACCCACGAGCCAGTATAGGCACGTATGCATATAATATACTAATATATCATAATCCCCATAGTTTCGTAGGAAAACCCGCATTATCTTAGTAGAGATACATATATTGTCCAGCAATATGGACGGGCTCTGAGATGTCCAAGAGCTCGGGTTTTTTTGAACTATCATTTCCAAGAAAATATTTGGGGTCTGAGTTGCGATATGCAAGCAAATGTTTTAGGTAGGTTAACGGTCAATTATGTCGACAAAGTTCCAGAATTTAACCCTGACCTAACATGACCTTTAATAATGGACAACGTGTAAGTTTCACATTATACCGTGCACCTATCGTCGATTACTGGTCGGTACATATAAAGCATTTGGCCACTTGTCTCTTTCGAGAATAATGTTGAACCTGTCGAAATTAGACTACAATAATTAAAGCAAAAAACAGCGTAGCTGTAGTCAAGAGCCTTTTGAAACTCCTGGGGCATTATTACCAAGTTTTTTTGTAAACCAATCCATTAATAACACATAGTAGTTCCAATTTTTCACAGGGTGCCCGCGCTCCTCAAATCTCCTCAAAACTCCTCAAATAGGAAAAATCTCCTCAAATCTCATCAAATCTGAACGACCGTAGTGGAGAAATTGTCAAATCTTCAAATTTCACTCGAAATCTCCTCAAATTTTTCTTATATCGGTTTATGAATTGACACAAAATATTGGAACGCGTTTTCTGTTCATCTTGATTTGCGAAAAATTGAAAAGCTCCTGCTTTTCGACTCGCTTCGCTCGGCAACTTGACTTACCTACTTATTTATGCTGGAGTATCACAAAAGGGTGAAAACAGCAAAGAGAAAGACTGCGGAAAGTAATTCTCGTCTTATGAGTGATGTTCCTTGTAAGCTTATTCGGTTTTCTTTCAGGAGTCTCGCGTCGTCTTCCAGCGTCTGTTGAATAAGAAATCTCTAGCTGAACTGGTTTATAAAATCTTAAATCATGCAATCATGGAAGATTAACTTTTGTATTTTGTACACGATTCAAAACTTAGGGGAATCGAACTTAGTCCTCCTGCTTGCAAGTCCAGGATATATATTTTTCGCTCAGTGTATCTTTCCGGATATACACTCCAAATAAAACTTCGCATATCAATCGCCGAATTTCCACCGTTGAGATTAGTGAAACCATGCAATGTTAAGCAAGGTTTACATGACCTTTCCTAATCCAAATTTCATGTTGGCATCTTTGGTTGCAATGATTCCAGGTTCATATAAATAAGTAAAATGCCTAAATATTCTTCGTCATTTCGCGACGCCTGGTTAAATGCGGCTTTGCATCCTGAATACATCGGTTGGTTTCCAAAAGTTTCGGAAGGCGTTGCTCGTTGTACGGCATGTTTGAAAGTTTTTAAAATAGGAACGTTGGGTCGCCAACCTTTAACAAGTCATAAGGCCAGTTTCCTCGTTGTTTCGAGGCAACCAAACATTGCTACCATGCTTTCGGCGGTTCCAAGGACTTCTTGTCATACTGCGGCCGCTGACGACCGTTGTAACGTACAGGGTACCGAAAGTAGCGATAACAGGAACTCGCAGTCCTCACTGGACAATATAGTCATTTCTGCTGATGTTACTCGCGCTGAAATTATTTGGTACCTAAAGGCGGCGCACAGTCATATGTCCTTTCGAGCTACTGCGTTCTTCGATCGTGTTCCGCTTTATCTCCGATGTTGTTGCGAAACCAGCCTATTCTCTGTTCATCACGTTTCGAAGCACTGTTGAAGTGCTTAGTCGAAAACAATCGGCTCAGCGAGGATTCGGCCCATAAAGCAAAGTTGCAGTTTGGAAAGCTAATCCGTAACGCGCAATTCAAAATCCGTCTGGCAAGTTTCAACATTAAGAATCATCCCTTGGATCGCTTTTATACAGATACATTTGCACAGATGTCGGGCTGTGAGGACATTTTCGCTGTTCTTAATACATTAGTCTTGTTATTGTCTCACGGAAACGCGCCAGTCAAAGCAGGTTTCTCGGTTAATAAAGACATCTTGGTTGAAAATTTGACCAAGGAGAGCCTCATTGCTCAGCGTCAAGTCTATGATGCGATCTACACGGCCGGTAGCCCACTCAGCATCTCCATTACCCCGGAAATGATGTCACGCTTCCGCAGTTCTCGCGGTGTTTATCGTCTGAGCCTCGAACGAAAGAAAGCTATCGAAAAGGAGGAACAAGAATCTGACATTCAACGTCGAAAACGCATTCAGGATCAACTTGATGAGCTAAAGGCAAAGCGCCGTGCCTTGCAGACCGACACGAAAGAACGAGACGCGGAGTTGCGTGCAAAAGAGTCAGAGGTATCGGCCTTGCTACAATGACTATAGGCTTGTTAATACAGTTTATCGCTTGTCCCTTTGAAACTGTATATATTTATAAATTTTATCTTTGTGCTTCTCGGTACTTGCGATGACGTTGTCTTTAAAAATCTCCTCAAATTAGTGTAGAAATTCTGCTCAAATCTCCTCAAATTTGGTTTGGAGAAACCCGCGGGCACCCTGTTTTTATACCGAAAACACTCAAACAAGTAATGACTCCATTGTTTGTTACAAAGAGATTTCAGCTTAATACTTGATTAATATCCATAAATCTAGACTAGACGAAATTTCTGTCTAAACACATGTAGGGCCGTTAATTTAGACCTAAAAATAAATATAATTGCAAGCAAATTTTACAACTTTCACTCGACAACGAATAATCGACACTTCTCCTCAAATCTCCTCAAATTTGGTTTGGAGAAACCCACGGGCACCCTGTTTTCATACCGAAAATACTCAAACAAATAATGACTCCATTGTTTGTTACAAAGATATTTCAGTTTAATACTTGATAAATATCCATACATCTAGACTAGACAAAATTTCTGTCTAAAAACATGTAGGGCCGTTAATTTAGATCTAAAAATAAATGTAATTGCAAGCAAATATGACAACTTTCACTCGACAACGAATAATCGACACTTCTCCTCAAATCTCCTCAAATTTGATTTAGAGAAACCCACGGGCACCCTGTTTTCATGCCGAAAATACTCAAACAAATAATGACTCCATTGTTTGTTACAAAGATATTTCAGTTTAATACTTGATAAATATCCATACATCTAGACTAGACTAAATTTCTGTCTAAAACATGTAGGGCCGTTAATTTAGATCTAAAAATAAATATAATTGCAAGCAAATATGACAACTTTCACTCGACAACGAATAATCGACACTTCTCCTCAAATCTCCTCAAATTTGATTTGGAGAAACCCCATCTGTACACCTGCTTTCATGCCGAAAATACTCAAACAAATAATGACTCCATTGTTTGTTACAAAGATATTTCAGTTTAATACTTGATAAATATCCATACATCTAGACTAGACTAAATTTCTGTCTAAAACATGTAGGGCCGTTAATTTAGATCTAAAAATAAATATAATTGCAAGCAAATTTTACAACCTTCACTCGACAACGAATAATCGACACTTGCAGGTCGTGGATGTGTATGAAACGCCCCGTCGATACAAAAAGAAAAGGCGCATATATATCGTTTCGTTAAAAATTTTTTATAGTCAACTATGAATTGATCATAACCGTTGCAAAAATGCGGAACAATTCAACACACATTATTGTCAAGGTGCATTAGATTAAGCAACCGATGATACTGAAAGGTGAATTAGCATGGCAAATGGATGTGAATAAGCAACCGATAAGCCGATGTGGATGATATGGATAACCCGATGATAACCGATGTGAATAAGCAACCAATGTGATTATGCAACCGATAATACTGAAAGAGGAATTAGCATGGCAAATGGGCGCAAAAACTAAAGCACCAAGCGCGGCCTGAAGCCTGATATCAAGCCCTAAAATTCGGGCGACACAAGTTAACGATGATACAATGAACTGAACATGTGTGCTGTCAAAAACATGTTTAGAAAATGTTGGATTAACGACATATATAAAAGGCTTCCGCTTCTTTACCAGGGTTGGGTTCTGTGTTATATTGCTGTGTGCAGTGATACTTATTGCTAGGTGTTGTTGGAATACAATATGTTTCATTCTGATGACCTTGGCCTTATATATTCTCAAAAGTGTATTTAATTTACCAAAGTCTGAACTCGCTACTAACACTTTTTTCCTATAGTTGGTTAAGATATTTGATTATCGCATAATAAAAATGTATCACTTATCCTACATGGGGCACAAAACATATATATATTTAGAAATCGGGGTGGAAATAATATATTATATAAGAATATCAGCTATTCCAAGATTTTTTATCTGGTCAGCATTTTCTCTAGAGCAGGGCTAAGGTCGGAGTTCCCTCTCCAGAAACCTAGCGAACAGGATAAGTGCCTTCGGCGATCCCCGGCAGATAGCTGAGGTTCCGCGCCAAGCTCGCCGTTCCTCGCGGGAAGGCCGATGGCGCGGGGGAATGCAAAAATAGGAAAAATCAAAATCGGGTTAAATTGGACAACAATTGAGCAAAATTGGGGGAAGATTAGCAGAAATAGGAGTACTATGGCAAAAAGCGAGGGCAAATTTAGACTAATTTTGAGTCCTAAAAATTTCAAAATTTTATCCGTCTGACGACATTTCCACGCCGAACGGCTGATCCGCGCTTGGGACTACCTCCCCCCAGGAGGCACCCGCTGTCGCTCTGGGTTATCGGAGGTCGCCCATGCATGTATTTTGACATTATTCTTGCTTCATAATGACGAAAACTTCGTAAAATTACTAGCTTGGAGAGTATATTTAAAATTGAAGTATTTATGCTTAGTTATAAAGAATACTAATTTAAAATTAATAAAATTTCATTAATCATCGTTGGTACAGCGAAACGAAGTTATACATGATGCGGCTTGAATCAAGAATTACTCTTTCAATTATCATTTGTTGTGATTTACTCCAAATTGCTGGTAAGTTATATATTTGATATTAGTTGGATAGTTGATTTTAGCAAGGTTGCATGAGGGAAGAGCATGACACTTACCTGCACTCTAATGTTAACTCGTGTTTAATGCGTTACCCCTTTTTCGGCTCCACCCCTCATTTCTGGTGGAGTCATACCTCACTGGCAAATCCAGAACACTGTGAAGGGGCGCATATGCTTATATCCAAGAAACTGTAACCAGGGCGCATATAATAAAGTAGTCATTGAAAGAACTGCTATGCTGCAAAGTTGTCATTTAACCCTTTCATGCCGGCTAGGTCCAAATGGACCTAACACACGTTGCGAGTCGTTGCGTTTACTGAGTTTGTCGCATGTCGTACGTTTGAACGTGCGTTGTTATTCGCTCACGTTGTGAGATTCTTTAAGGAACCGAGCAACAGCTCCCAAATAGCTCAGTGGTTTGCGTACACAAGTTTCACCCGTACGTTCCGAGTTCGATCGCCGGCGGGGGCTTGAGTTTGTCAAACATTGCACCAGCAGCAGTGGGCAAAAAACCGGTGACTAACCAGCAGAAGAGGCCAACTATCATACGAAAAATGCTTACAATAGCTTTAACCCGTTGGTTACACTGCGTCCGATTCGATTTGTGGTTTTTTCATCTGATCTGATTTATTTATTTATTTATTTATTTATCTGATCTGATCTGATTTATTTATTTATTTATTTATTTATTTATCTGATCTGATCTGATTTATTGGACCATTAAGTCCCATCCGGTACGACATAAATTCTCCGCCTATGGCTTGCTCAGTGCATGTTGCTTGTACTGTCCCACAAATCATTATCGAATTGTCAGAAACGCGTGGAATTAGTGCATGTGCTACTGGATGGGATCGGATCTCACTCAATATGAAGATGTCCATGAGATAACATTACGCGATGCAATTATATATAGCTACGTTCTCAGATAGTAATGAATAGTTTTGTGACAATTTATTAAATGCTTACAACTGTAAAAATTATGCATTGAAATTATGAAATATAGCCGAAGCAAAAATCCGAGTATCGAAATGGAGTTATTTTTAATCTTTAAGCAACACCAAACTGTTATGTGGCGGGCAGAATCCATGATGTCCCAAACAGAACGAAGTTAACTTGATCAAGGTCGCTGTGGTCTATCCGGGCAACTCCAATTGTTACATGGTACAGTATACACGACGTACCAAACAGAACGAAGTTAGGTTGATCAAGGTCGCTGTGGTCTATCCGGGCAACTCCAACTGTTACGTGGTATTGGATTCAGAACGAAGTTAGGTTAATCAAGGTCGCTATGGTCTATCTGGGCAACTACAACTGTTACGTGGGACCGAATTATTCGAAAAACGTTTTTGTGGCCGGACTAAAATTGAGCAACGATGGCGACGTCATGAGCAAATTCATCGCCAACGAATTATCGCCATCGCTGCCGCCGCCGGTGACCGAACCAACGGCACTGCTGGCGGTGTTGCTGCTACTTGGCGACTCCGTCGAAGCGTTGCTGCCGGCTGCAGTTGTAGTCGTTGTGCCACCAGCGACACCGCCGTGTTTGCGCATCGCATGCATATTGAGATTGTAGCGAGTTGCAAACTTCATCGGACAATACGGACATCGTATCGTTCGACCGTTGATATGAAGACGGACGTGTTTGACGCCGTTGGCACGACTGGACAACTGCTTACCACATAGGCGACACGAATTCGATTCGGTCAAGTAGTCGCCGGGATCGCGCGATGCGCCACCGTTAGTCCCGCCGGCGGTCGCGTTGTTGGCTAGAGTTGCCAACAACGTTTCGTCATCGGTGGTGCTCAGGCAGGCTGCAACCGGCTGAACTGATATCTTTTGTTCGATAATGAGTCCGCCATTGTCGGTGTTGTGCAGCGACGTGCTGGTGACTTTGTTGCTGGACGATTTTGGTGCCGTCGGCTGAACGTTTTCGTTCGTTTCAACGCTGTCAAATCGCCTAGCCAATCCATCATCAAGCTTGTCGTGCTGGTTTGTTGTTTGATCAACAATCTTAGCGCCCACAGGTGAGGCAGCGTCTGGACGAGAAATCGTGGCTGCATTGATGGTGACATTGATTTCATCATCTTCTTCGGTGATGCTTTTGCCGTCTTCAATGAGTATCTGGGTCGCAGACGGGTTAACCTCATCAGCGAGTTGGACAGGATCATCTTCATCCTTGACTCCAGCATTAGAGTGTACGGTATTTTCCTCCGCGTGCCCCACACTGACTACACTCGTTCCATCGGCGCCTTTTGCCATCGCGTCTTCCGGGGTTTCGATCATCCCACCGGTATAGCGATGAGGAGGAGACGTTCGACTCTTACGTGACCTTTTCAGCGGCCGATGACTCGGTTTTGAGATACCGGAAACCAAGGACGGGTTGAGCGGACCGCTTTGAAGCAGCGGAAATAGTGCGTTGGCAGCTGCGCAACTGTTATTCGTATTGCTGGCAAGGGTCGAAAATGAAGTAGTCCCGATGTTCTAAAACAAAAATCCTATAATTATTGGTGGGTGTGATACGAACTTAGGCAGACATAATAAATGATTAAGTTCAGGGGCGCGGGAACGAGGAGGTAAGGGGTGCCGTCGCCGCGCTGGGATTTTTCAAGAGAAAGGAAGGAAACCTTTTCTAGGAGGTAAGGGGTGCCTTCGCCCCTCTGAGATTTTTCAAGGGAAGGAGAGGAAGCCTTTTCGATGAGGTAAGGGGTGCCGTCGCCCATCTGGGATTTTTCAAGGGAGGGGAGGAAGCCTTCTCGAGGAGGTAGGCGGTGCTGTCGCCCATCTGGAATTTTTCTACGGAGGGGAGGAAGCGGTTTCGACCCCTCGCTTAAGCATTTCCTGCTTTTCCTCAATAGATTTAGGGCAAAATAACAATTTTTAACCGAAAAATTGACATTGCTCGTGACGTACCTGCAAATTTGCTTATTATTTTTTAAATGTATTTCGGGTTCTTTGTTGACTAATAAGCATATACAGGTAAAGCACAGCTTGACCACCCATCCCTCTCTTAGCCCAAAATCGTTCCCTCGCCCATGCGTACATTCATGAGAACCTATTATTCTTCAGTTTCGAACAATGACTTAAAATCTAAAAATTGAAAGTCCTAAAATCATAACGGTACCATTTCAAACATTTTACAGGCAAATTAAGGTGTTTTTTAAATTTTCTTAAAACTGTCGCTTTATTGACGGTTTTATAAATAGTAAACTCTTAGGCGGAAATAATTTTGGTGAGGACAAAATGTAGAAATCATATTAATCCCGAAAAGCAAGTTTTGGTACCTTTGCCGGAAAATACGATGTTCAGGAAAACACTGCGACCTTTTAAGATCGCTGTATCTCTCCGTAACCACTAAGCGGAATTTCAAACATAAGGCCATGTGTAAACATATTTCGGGTTGCCTGGTGCCAAAAAAGTTACGGAAGAAGCTAGTAGGTCTTTAAATCAAGTAACTCCAAATGTCGTAGCGCTGATAAACCTGACGGTTTATATATGCCGACGGCGTTAAAATTAGCGCACCTCGGCTTCTACTAGGTTCAACAGATATTTTCCGAGGTGGCTAGTTAACAATGTGGGCGTATGAGGACACCTAGTGCTGTCTAGGAATAAAACCCAAAGATGTCCGAACACTCGGGACATGGGAAATACTTCACCTTTCGAATGGTTACTAGGCGACGTACTAAAGCCCGTTCAAATTAAATCTTTGTGAGTACAAGTATTCCCATAGCGTTACAATTCGCATATCGAATAAAAAAGTTTTTTTAATGCGGAAAGTTTGACTGAAATGTGTCCTGTTTTGAATCGAATTTTTGAGTATATAATGTTCACTATCGCTGTCTGAGGTTCACTTTTAAGGCCTAAACAGTTTAGTTGGGCGTACCGCTGTGGATCATGGAATACTGCCCGGATCCAGAGAGGTGACAGTGCCAAACCTCAGTGAGATATGTTGCCATACTAAATACATTAGGTTGTTTATACGAATGTGAGCCACACCTTGACCGTTGTATTTTTTTAAGTTTTATGGTGGACGGCACGACATAATCAAGCAAGGCACCGCACAGGGCGCGTAAGGATTGAACTGATAGACCGTCTGTTAATTTATGCAGAAGCTAGCTTACCGTTGGTCCATTGCGATTGCGATGTTGACGGTGGACGCTATAGGAGCAAAAAATGGTTCCAAATGGTGGGACGACACAATGTCGTGAACCTGGATCTATTTTCAACCCTGCTCCGCGAGAAAATACTTGAGTCGCTATCACCATTTGCTGGTGCTAAATCCATCATGTAGCCGCTGCTGTTTTCAACCATCAAGTATAACAGCTCCGCGAAAACTATCGCACCGTTTTGAAGATAAACAAGATGTTTTTGAAAAGACACTATCCGAGAAAACTGAAAAATAGTATTGTAGATAATATTCTTACCTTTTCAATCTCTTGAATATCAGCAATAATTCCCACCGATGATTGCCGTCTACCGTGGATTCCATCAGGCATGGACTCCGTCAACCGGAGCGGCGGTTGATGGCTCCGTAATCCTGGCCGTGGTTCCACCACTTGTCCAGATTGCGTCCGACGAATGGGGTCCTTCGACGAACGGGACAGTGGGATATTGTTGCCATTACTGCCAGCATCGTCATCGCCATCGCCCAGTGTAGTTCCAAGGATCGCCTGGACTCGACGATTAAAATCGATGGCTTTCGCTTCTGCAACAAAATAGATCAGCCAGTTATCATATCTCGGTGCGATATGCTAAAAACTTGTTGATCCCTAGCATACATAGCTGAATTATTGTCGTCCAAGTATGTGTTTTCCTTGACAACGGTGAGTTCCCAAGTGTAAAATCTAGAGTTGGGATCTGACTGCTTAAAAGTGCAGATGACTAAATACTACCTCATGATCTGCTAATCAACATTCGCCTTAAAATTGCATTGCATATCGCGTAAAATTGAAATCATATGCTCCATGCTGAATCTTTATCTCTACGAAATGCATCTCCGTAAAAGGGGCGTCCACAAAATATTTCAATGGAATTTTAAGAAACGACCTTGGTCTCTTTCGGTTAATTCGTATCAATATGAACACGAATAACCAACCACTAACTTAGGCACCATGACCGGAGATGAGGGCACGCGCTCAACCAAAAAATACATCTTGTGGAAGGGGAGGGGGGCAGGCCAGGTACATCGTCACTCTCAGAAACAATGTGCGAAGTTGGTCAATCATATATAGACTCAAGGTATCCAGCACGATGTCCGAAGTAACGCCTAACAGTCGCTGTCGTGGGTAAGATACCGTGGTCGATAATCCTGAGGCTTACTATCTTGTTGCACATTAGCCGCTATATAAGCTACCCTGAATATTACTGTTTAGTATACATAGCTGTCCTTAATGGGTGAGAAACAACATTCGCCGCTCCCCTCTCCCTGAGTCCCGAAATGCCCACTGTCCTCCAGTGCGGCGAAGGTGTGCGAAAACCTTCTGCAATAATGAGCAAAATTACCAAAATTTTAATGGAAAATTGGGGTAAATCAGCGAAAATTATGAAGTAAAATTGGAAACACCGGAGGAATTTTTGGTTGTCCTTTTCCCCGACGTACGCCTACCTTTTGCGGGAACCATCTAGCCCCCAAGTCGACGTACGTTAGGCACCTTATAACACAACGCTAAAAACCTCAACTAAAGGGATTGCTGTCAAGAGTTTTCTCGACAGACAGTGTCTTTGAACCAAACAGATCATATAAACGATACTACATTCTGGAAATCGAGTCAGTCGACCGTAAAACCCCTGAAAAAGTATAATTTAGTCAGGTCGCACTCTAGATTATAAAACCATCGTATTCAGCATAACTTAAACAAACTCATTTGAAAGCACAAGCATTCAATAACATGCCGCGACGTACCGTATTGGGTCCCATATTACCCAAGGAGTGGTTCCACTGTCGGATCCAGCGGTGGGTCGGGACAGAAGTGGCCTCCTCGCAACATGTCAGACGTGAAATATGCGGAAGTTTAATTGAAAATAGAACCTTATGTCCAGATTTGGCAAAGAACCCTTAAAGACAATCTTGTTTATTTTTACTCAGAAAATGGAGTCACATCTCTTGTCAAGTAAACGGCACACTTTGTATGGAACGAAAAATTTTAGTCGAATCTGATAATAGCAAACCGGCAAATTGGATTATCACAGCTGCAAATTTCAAAACAACGCAGAACTAAGCTTTATCCAACTAACCAATTTGAGCAAGTCCACTTGAGAACATCCCGGTGAGCTCGTCCAAGTTATTCGACACCAACCGTCGTCGGGCTGGCCTTGCCATGGCACTACAATTCGAATCGGTATCGACGGTTTTTCGAAGCTTCGGCAGCATAGCGGATCCACCAACTGGAATTTCTCCAAAAATACTGCTACTGACATTGTTGTTGTTGGAAGTGGGATAAACTTTGGTAACACCATGGGATGGGACCGAAGCTGCCATCAATGATGTAAACGATCTCTTACGCCGGTTTCCACCAGCTCCGCCCATCGGCATTGGTTTTTGATCATCGTTATACGGACTGGGATGATTTGAATCCTCGCTTTGACCTAATACATTATCGATGATACCACCATTATGCATAATTGTATTCGGATTAATACTATTGTTGGCCATCGCATTGTGCGGCGAGACCGTATGACTAGGCAGTTGTTGCAGGCCGGGCATCATGCTGAAGCCCTCGCGACCACCATTCGTGATCCCATTTGTCATCATCATCGTCATCATCAGATTATTATTACCAAATTGGTTTACAGCTCCAGTATGATCTCCCTTGGTACTATTGATGTTGTTAGCAAAGGCACGATGATCTCCTAGATTCGGGCACTTCATTTCAGGAGGTATCCATGATTTTAGCGCTGCAACTAGGTAGCGAAGTTTTCGCTCGTGTGCCTCAAAACGGGACATGACCCGAACGAACCATTGCGATAGATAAACCCGGAGCTCGGCAAGTTCAGTATGAAATAGCTCCGAACAATTGTCACACGAATCAGGGTCCGTATGACCCGGCAGGAGGTTAATGGGTCGGCCGGAACGCTTCGGGTTTAAATGATTCAGAGGGGAATCGGTAACCATCATAAATATATGAATACGGATCTAACATGGACCAATTACTCTCATATACCCACCCCCAGTGAAACCTAGCTTTTTGTTTTAATTTTGGATTCAAATAACAAATGTGTCATTAACCTGAAAATAAAGAACATCTATACGTTTGCCCTTAAAATTGGCAAATTAACTCAACCAAAAAATGAAAAAAATATAAAATTTATAACATACGAAGAGTCAGCAAGCAGCAGCAATCCCAACTACGGTGAACACGAATACAATCAATGAACTGTACCACGAGTACTTAAACAGCCACGAAATTACATAGCTAATACCACAAAATTCCACGTATTTCCATCAATACCACTAGCGAAATGTGAAATACGCGAAATTTTGTGGTGTTAGCTTCGTAATTTTATGGTTATTTAGGTACTCTATATTTCGTGATTATCTATATATAGATGTCAAAGTTTTTTAGTAAAATCCCCTACTCTATTTAATGAAAGTATACATTCTTGGAAAATTACTCAAAATTAGTACATTATTAGAGCTTTTGCTGTCTTTGACTGAACTGCTATGCCAATTTGCAGCACCAGAAAGGTTATTTTCGTATTAACTATTTTAATACTTGTAAATATCGAAAGACAGGATCAGATGATCGAGTAATAAGCTTGCATTGGACACAGTAATGCCAAAATTAAATGGATATTGTCTGTCATCAAAGGCGAATCTAGGGGGCTCTGCAACCCCCCCCCCCCACCGGGACTCATCAAAACGAGAAAATTTTGGCATCAAAATTATAACAAAATAAAATTTTAGAGCTTTCGTCAAGAAGTAGTTCTCTGCAACCATCAAGACGCAAGAATTATCCGTCAAAACGCAAGAACTTTGCTATCTTCCTATATTCCTATAAATCCAATATTATTGCATTACCTCCTATGCACTAATATATTTTGGCCCTAACCCCTATGTTTCCGATGTTTTTCAGATTCCAAAATTTTACCACGTGTGGCCAAGAGTGTATGATACAGTTTCGAACACGAACTTTTCTTCAAAAGTGTATCATACACACTTGTCTTTACGGCGCGTGTGCGGTAAAAGTGGCGGATAATTCCTGTCGATGAAGTCATAGATAGATTTGCGCAGCTGAAGCATTGAAGATTGAACTTTGTTCTATTATAGATGGTGTAAAACAAGAACAGAGGCTCCATATATAGACTTTAAATAGAATTAACGCTCGATGTATACACATTTTCAAAAGAGTTATATGCGAAAATCAAGAACATATGGTAATTCTGCCAAAATGTTTTAAGTATAGAGTAGTCATAAGCGCTACAGACACCACACGAGAATTTTCTAGATCCGCCCCTGAATGTTCTAGAATCAACTTTCAACACATTGATTACTTCAGTTTAAGTTTAATCATAATTTAATTTACAGCATAATTATATATATATATATATATATAGTCTTTAGTCACTGTGAGAGCTCCGCTTAACTAATTTTGGTTAAGAACTAGCAAATGACAGGTCAGTTCAGGAATACCATTTCAGCTTTTGTTTACGTCCTCGAGACGTGTGTTTAGTATGTCAAACGCTTTAATTTTCGAAGCCATGATAAAGCTCAAACATTAGATGGTTATCGGTTTTTGGATTTTAGTGGAAGACATTAAGGATTGTCAACTATTTTTTGAGGCAGTTTTTGAAGATAAGTTTCATATCAGCTCTGAGCTATAGTAAATACACAAAATCTTGACAGATTTCAATTTATATAGTAGCACATTTCCAATTCTGAATGATAATTCAGCACTTCTCGTTCAAGAATGGACGCTCGTTCAGTCAAATCTATAATCATGAACTATATCAGATGGCTGTCATTCATTAACATAAACAGAACCATGAACCCGATCCGTCTGTCCGTTGTTTTATGACGATTACATCGTCAAGTATATGCATTAGCGGCCATAACAGAGTTGGTCACAAATTTACGATGAAACTGATCGGATCATGGCTATATATATGATGACCAGTAGATAGTGTAGTGTCAAAGAGGAAGCAGAGGCTTTCGCCTCCCGGATCGGAGTTAATCAAAGAGGGAGATGGCAACCTTCCCAGAAGTTGTTCCAAGTTTTCAATGAAGTGTCTTATTTCAGGAAATTCTGCGACCTTTGTCTAACGCAACAATACCGCATCCATTGTCTAAATTTTGTTTGCTCAATATAGATTTCTAGACAGAATGACAATTTTTTTGTAATCCCAAATTGACAGTACGCGTTGCGCAATTGCAAATTTTTTTCCAACTAATATACAGATGGAATGGTCCGAACAACAGCGGTGTCCGGGCGCATCTGGTGATGTCAATAGACCACTGGTGAGGCGTCACGAGGCGGGACGCTCCATATTACGATAGAAATATTTAATAAACTCTGTTTAATTTGCTCTTGGCTTTACTGGTTAGTATTAGCATTAGAAACAGTTTAATTCTGCAAAAGCGTTTTGAAAACGTCATCTAAACTTTAGTGAAGAATCGGAAAGAGCGAAGAGACGACATGCGAGGCGCGATCTAAAACGCTCACAGTTTTCGGTCGGTCCATCGTAGACATGTGGTTATGAAGCTGTCCGTAAAGGGTACCCGCGCAAAGGGTACGGGCTATAATATTGAACCTGCGGACCAGGCCGGGTACGGGCTGTAATCTTGAACCTGCGGGCCAGCCGGGTACGGGCTGTAATCATGAACCTGGGGGCCAGACCAAGTACGGCTCTAATCTTGAATCTGTGGGCCACGCCGAATACGGGCTCTAATCTTGAACCTGCGGGCCAGGCCGAGTACGGGCTCAAATCTTGAGCCTGGGGGCCAGGCCGAATACGGCATCTAATCTTGAACCCGCGTTCCACCCCGGATACGGACTCTATTCTTGAACCTGTGGGCCAGCCGGGTACGGACTCTATTCTTGAACCTGTGGGCCAGGCCAACAACGGGCTCTAATCTTGAACCTGCGGGCCAGCCGGGTACGGGCTGTAATCTTAAGCCTGTGGGCCAGGCCAAGTAAGGTCTCTAATCTTGAACCCGTATGCCAGGCCGAATACGGGCTTTAATCTTGAACCTGCGGGCCAAGCCGCGTAAGGGCTGTAATCTTGAACCTGCGGGCCAGGCCGAATACGGGCTCTAATCTTGAACCTGTGGGCCAGCCGGGTACGGACTCTATTCTTGAACCTGTTGGCCAGGCCAACAACGGGCTCTAATCATGAACCTGCGGGCCAGCCGGGTACGGGCTGTAATCTTAAGCCTGTGGGCCAGGCCGAATACGGGCTCTAATCTTGAACCTGTAGCCAGCCGGGTACGGACTCTATTCTTGAACCTGTGGGCCAGGCCAACAACGGGCTCTAATCTTGAACCTGCGGGCCAGCCGGGTACGGGCTGTAATATTAAGCCTGTGAGCCAGGCCAAGTAAGGTCTCTAATCTTGAACCCGCATGCCAGGCCGAATACGGGCTTTAATCTTGAACCTGCGCGCCAAGCCGAATACGGGCTCTAATCTTGAACCTGCGGGCCAGCAGGGTACGGGCTGTAATCTTGAACCTGTGGGCCAGGCCAAGTACTGGCTCTAATCTTGAACCCGCGTGCCAGGCCGAATACGGGCTCTAATCTTGAACCTGCGGGCCAGGACGAATACGGGCTCTAATCTTGAACCTGCGGGCCAGCAGGGTACTTGCTGTAATCTTTAACCTGTGGGCCAGGCAGAATACGGGCTCTAATCTTGAACCTGCGGGCCAGGCCGGGAACTGGCTCAAATCTTGAACCTGCGGGCCAGGCAGAGTACGGGCTCAAATCTTGAACCTGCGAGCCAGGCCGAATACGGGCTCTAATCTTGAACCTGTGGGACAGGCCAAGTACGGGCTCCAATCTTGAACCTGCGAGCCAGCCTGGCACGGACTCTATTCCTGAACCTGTGGGTCAGGACAAGTACGGACCCCAATCTTGAACCTGCGGGCCAGCCGGGTTCGGGCTGTAATCTTGAATCTGTGGGACAGGTCAACAACGGGCTCTAATCTTGAACCTGCGGGCCAGCCGGGTAAGAGCTCAAATCTTGAACCTGCGGGCCAGGCCGAATACGGGCTCTAATCTTGAACCTGCGGGCCAGGCCGAATACGGGCTGTAATCTTGAACCCGCGTGCCAGGCCGGGTACGGACTCTATTCCTGAACCTGTGGGTCAGGACAAGTACGGACCCCAATCTAGAACCTGCGGGCCACCCGGGTACGGGCTGTAATCTTGAACCTATGGGCCAGGCCAAGTACGGGCTCTAATCATGAACCTGCGGGCCAGGCCGAATACGGGCTCTAATCTTGAACCCGCGTACCAGGCCGGGTGCGGACTCTATTCTTGAACCTGTGGGCCAGGCCAAGTACGGGCTCTAATCTTGAATCTGCGGGCCAGCCGGGTACGGACTCTATTCTTGAACCTGTGGGCCAGGCCAGCAACGGGCTCTAATCTTGAACCTGCGGGCCAGCCGGGTACGGGCTGTAATCTTGAGCCTGTGGGCCAGGCCGAATACGGGCTCTAATCTTGAACCTCCGGCCAAGCCGAATACGGGCTCTAATCTTGAACCTGCGGTCCAGCAGGGTACGGGCTGTAATCTTGAACCTGTGGTCCAGGCCAACTACGGGCTCTAATCTTGAACTTACGGGCCAGGCCGAATACAGGCTCTAATCTTGAACCTGCGGGCCAGGCCGGGCAGGGGCTCAAATCTTGAACCTGCGGGCCAGGCCGAGTACAGGCTCAAATCTTGAACCTGCGAGTCAGGCCGAATACAGGCTCTAATCTTGAACCTGTGGGCCAGGCCAAGTACGGGCTCTAATCTTGAACCTGCGAGCCAGCCGGGCACGGACTCTATTCTTGAACCTGTGGGCCAGGCCGAATACAGGCTCTAATCTTGAACCTGTGGGCCAGGCCAACAAGGGGTCTAATCTTGAACCTGCGGGCCAGCCGAGTACGGGCTCAGATCTTGAACCTGCGGGCCAGGCCGAATACCGGCTCTAATCTTGAACCTGCGGGCCAGGCCGAATACGGGCTGTAATCTTGAACCCGCGTGCCAGGCCACGGACTCTAGTCTTTAACCTGTGGGCCAGGCAAAGTATGGGCTCTAATCTAGAACCTGCGGGCCAGCCGGGTACGGGGTGTAATCTTAAACCTGCGGGCCAGGCCGGGCACGGGCTCAAATCTTGAACCTGCGGGCCAGGCCGAGTACAGGCTCAAATCTTGAACCTGCGAGTCAGGCCGAATACAGGCTCTAATCTTGAACCTGTGGGCCAGGCCAAGTACGTGCTCTAATCTTGAACCTGCGAGTCAGCCGGGCACGGACTCCATTCTTGAACCTGTGGGCCAGGACAAGTACGGGCTCCAATCTTGAACCTGCGGGCCAGCCGGGTACGGGCTCAAATCTTGAACCCGCGTGACAGGCCGGGTACGGACTCTATTCTTGAACCTGTGGGCCAGGCCGGGTACGGGCTCTAATCATGAACCTGCGGACCAGCCGGGTACGAGCTGTAATCTTGAACCTCTGTGCCAGGCCAAGTCCGGGCTCTAATCTTGAACCTGCGGGCCAGACCGACTACGGGCTCTAAGCTTGAACCCACATGTCAGGCCGGGTACGGGCTCTATTCTTTAACCTGTGGGCTAGGCCAAGTACGGGCTCTAATCTTGAACCTGCGGGCCAGGCCGAATACGGGCTCTAATTTTGAACCTGCGGGCCAGCCGGGCACGGGCTGTAATCTTGAACCTGTGGGCCAGGCCAAGTACGGGTTCTAATCTTAAGCCTGTGGGCCAGGCCGAATAGGGGTTCTAATCTTGAACCTGCGGGCCAGCCTGGTACGGGCTGTAATCTTGAACCTGTGGGCCAGGCCAAGTACAGGCTCAAATCTTGAACCTGCGGGCCAGGCCGAATACGGGCTTTAATCTTGAACCTGCGGGCCAGCCGGGCACGGGCTGTAATCTTGGACCTGTGGGCCAGGCCAAGTACGGGCTCTAATCTTGAACCTGTGGACCAGGCCGAATAGGGGTTCTAATATTGAACCTGCGGGCCAGCTTGGTACGGGCTGTAATCTTGAACCTGTGGGCCAGGCCAAGTTCAGGCTCAAATCTTGAACCTGCGGGCCAGCCGGGTACGGGCTGTAATCTTAAGCCTGTGAGCCAGGCCAAGTAAGGTCTCTAATCTTGAACCCGCATGCCAGGCCGAATACGGGCTTTAATCTTGAACCTGCGGGCCAAGCCGAATACGGGCTCTAAGCTTGAACCCACATGTCAGGCCGGGTACGGGCTCTATTCTTTAACCTGTGGGCTAGGCCAAGTACGGGCTCTAATCTTGAACCTGCGGGCCAGGCCGAGTACAGGCTCAAATCTTGAACCTGCGAGTCAGGCCGAATACAGGCTCTAATCTTGAACCTGTGGGCCAGGCCAAGTACGGGCTCTAATCTTGAACACGCGTGCCAGGCCGGGCACTGACTCTAAGTTCTTCACCCTGGCCTGGGCCAGGCCAAGTACGGGCTCTAATCGAGAACCTGTGGGCCAGGCCGGGTACAAGGGGTGTAATCTTGAACCTGGGGGCCAGGCCAAGTACAGGCTCAAATCTTGAAGATCTCGGGCCAGGCCGAATACCGGCTGTAATCTTGAGCCTGCGAGCCAGGCCAAGTAAGGGCTGTGATCTTGAACCCGCATGCCAGGCCGAATACGGGCTCTAATCTTTAACCTGTGGGCGAAGCCGAATATGGGCTCTAATCTAGAACCTGCGGGCCAGCCAGGGATACAGGGTTTTAATCTTAAACCTGCAGGGCCAGGCCAGGCACGGGCTCCAATCTTGAACCTGCGGGCCAGGCCGAATACGGGCTCAAATCTTGAAGCTCTCGGGTCAGGACGAATACGGGCTCTAATCTTGAACCTGTGGGCCAGGCCAAGTACGTGCTCTAATCTTGACCGGCCAGCACGTACTCCATTCTTAAACCTGTGGGCCAGGCAGAATACGGGGCTCCAATCTTGCACCTGCGGGCCAGGCGGGTACTGGCTCAAATCTTGAGCCCGCGTGCCAGGCAGAGTACGGGCTCAAATCTTGAACCTGTGAGCCAGGCCGAATACGGGCTCTAATCATGAACCTGGGGACAGGCCAAGTACGGGCTTTAATCTTGAACCTCTGTGCCAGGCCAGGTACGGACTCTGATCTTGAACCTGGGGGCCAGACCAAGTACGGACTCTAATCTCGAACCCGCGTGTCAGGCCGGGTACGGACTGTATTCTTTAACCTGTGGACTAGGCCAACTACGGGTTCTAATCTTGAACCTGCGGGCCAGCCGGGTAAGAGCTCAAATCTTGAACCTGCGGGCCAGGCCGGCCGAATACGGGCTGTAATCTTGAACCCGCGTGCCAGGCCGGGTACGGACTGTAGTCTTTAACCTGTGGGCCAGGCCAAGTACGGGCTCTAATCTAGAACCTGCGGGCCAGCCGGGTACGGGGTGTAATCTTGAACCTGTGGGCCAGGCCAAGTTCAGGCTCAAATCTTGAACCTGCGGGCCAGGCCGAATACGGGCTTTAGTCTTGAACCTGCGGACCAGCCGGGCGCGGACTGTACTCTTGAACCTGTGGGCCAGGCCAAGTACGGGCTCTAACCTCCTTAATCTGCGGGCCAGCTGGGTACGGACTCTATTCTCTAACCTGTGGGCCAGGCCAGCAACGGGCTCTAATCTTGAACCTGCGGGCCAGCCGGGTACGGGGTGAACCTCTGAGCCTGTGGGCCAGGCCGAATACGGGCTCCAACCCCAACCTCCGGCCAAGCCGAATACGGGCTCTAACCAACCTGCGGTCCAGCAGGGTACGGGCTGTAACTCGAAACCTGCGGTCCAGGCCAACTACGGGCTCGAACCCAAACTTACGGGCCAGGCCGAATACAGGCTCTAGTCTGAACCTGCGGGCCTATGCTGGCAGGGCTCGAACCCCTCAACTCTCCTTTTTATTTTTTTTTTTTTTTTTTTTTTTCCCCCCCCCCCCCCCCCCCCCCCGCCCCCCCCCCCCCCTGTGGGCCAGGCCGAGTACGGGCTCAAAATCTTGAACCTGCGAGCCAGCCGGGCACGGACTCTATTCTTGAACCTGTGGGCCAGGACAAGTACGGGCTCCAATCTTGAACCTGCGGGCCAGCCGGGTACGGGCTCTAATCTTGAACCTCCGGCCAAGCCGAATACGGGCTCTAATCTTGAACCTCAGCAATACGTAACTGAACGAAGAACAT
>JASANE010016973.1:0-18027 GCA_030248225.1 Trileptium ribeirensis
AAGACATTTGGACTTTGCCAATTGGACATTGTAAATTATTTTCTATCTTTTCTGTGCTCTGTTATGCTTTTCTTGCTGGATTGATTGTCCGAAGTTTACTTGTTTTATTACGCCGTGATAATAGTAATTGTATCTGTCTATCGGGTTGCCTGGGCATTTAAAGCAGCACTAACTAGGATTGTTGGGTTTTCGCTTGTGAGTAACTCGTGCTGACCGCTTTGACAATTTGACTTAGCCTGTCTCGGAAATTCGAGATAATTTTGAAAGTCAGCCGCGGTGAAGCTCTAATCACATTGTTCTTGAGTATCCACTTCTGCTGAATTTTGTAAATCGCCCCGATAAACCTCATTGGCTAGTATTTGAACCGTGGTCGACCTAATCTACCCGCGCTTGCTTGTCAATATTGGAAAATGGACTCTAACATCAATCACAACGTTGACTTGGAGACTAGTGACTTTTTCGGTGCAACTGATGGACCGATGGAGGACACTGCACGGACCAGGTCTCGACCGACCGCCGGTTCTGGTGAGCGACCGCTCACGCCCCCTCAGCCTCGGCCCACCGGACACTTACGTCGTGGAGAATTTGCCGAAGCGCTCGGCGCGGACGCGAGTGCCACGAATGCGATTTTACACCACTTAACCACCCAGTCCACTGATCCTCCAATGATACCGTTAAGGGACATGCCGACCTTTGATGGGAAACCTGGAAGTCAGGATTTCGAGGATTGGGTTCGTATGTATAACCGTCTCGCCAACGCCAATGGTTGGGACGATCACCGAAAATTGATTTGTGTAATAGCTCTCTTGAGTGGACCGGCAAGGGAGGCTTTCGAGGGCCTCTCACCGCGAAAACGCCAAAGTTTTCTAGGACTTGTCGCCAACCTACGTTTTCTATTTTCGTCCTCTCGTCGACCTGAGAAATCATTATCAGGACTTTGTACTCGACAACAGGGAGCAAACGAACCAGTTGCTATGTATGGTCTGGATCTGCAGAAGCTGTGTGCTCGTGCCTTCCTCGACATGGAGGATGAGCAACGGGATACCATGCTTCGTATGTTTTTCCACAGGGGTTTACGACCCAAGGTGCGCAGGCAAGTTCTTAACCAGATTCACGAGTGTGAGACATTCCGGGATACTGTAGGTGTTGCTAAGCGATACGAAGACGCTAATGCTGCTTGCTCCGACCCAGACGCTTCGGTTACTAGTAAGCCCCGCACTAAAACAGTGAACTCGCTCCTTGAGGAAGGAGGCGAAGGTCTGATCACACAACTCCAGACTATGATAGAGGAACATCGTAAGGCAAACAATAGTAACAGCGATACGATTAGTCGATTGTTAGACGTAATTGATAAGAGAGCTGAAAACACGCACCAGCTAAATGCACTCGCGCAGCCGTTTGTGCCTGCTGTTGCTGCCGCACCACCGCCACGCGCGCTGCCGCCGCAGATTACTTGCTATCGTTGCGGGGAACTCGGGCATGTTATGCGCGATTGCCCGCATCCCGCGCGCTATCCGCCAGCCGCTAACAACGCGCCGCGCAACGCTGAGCCTGCAAATGTTTACGTTTCTAGCGCAGTACGCCGAGAGCCAGGGCAGTACCAACCGAGGTACCTACCCGCGAAATGACAATTATTGTATGGGCCGTGGAGGTCCTCAACCACCTCCGCCTCGTCGATTCGAGACCGGAGCCGGGTATCGAAATAATCCAGGATGAAATAATGGAGGAAATCGCCAAAATTTGAGTCAACCTAGATATCAGTCAAATCGTCCACCACCGGGTTTTGGTAATAATGTTCGCGGAAACGAAGACTATACCACTAACCGACAACCTGCTATTTACAACAATCGGCCTGGACATTGTCCTGGCCTAGGAATGGCGGTGCAGTAGCTCGCCGCCGGTACCAATTAAATTGCAATGCTTCGCAAACGAAAAGCAATCGAGACCCCAGTCAAGCCACTACCCATCGTCTAGAGGTGCTTACTCGTGAACTCGGCATGATCCAGTGTAAGTTAGAATACAGAGCGCCAACTGGACGCGTCAATGCTATTGCAACTGCGGACCAACCGTACTATGACGACGACGGATAACTTATGAATAGGAACGATGACGACATGGACTTTCCTGAGATGACGGATGGACTTGTTGAGAGGCACCTGAACGTGGTTACGACCGCTCCATTGGTTGATGCCGCGCGTCTTCCTCGGAGTTGGGGTCCGTTCGTGCCAATCGTCGATCCTGAGGATAGGACATTGAGTTCGACGGACGCCGACACTGAACAGTACCTGAACGAAATCACTAGCAGTGTAAATAGCACGGGAAACCTAAAATATCAAAAAGAGGGTTACTTGGGAGAGGGATTGTATATACCATGTGTGGATGTACCTAGCGCAGGTTACGACACGCTTGAATATATGTCTGCGAGCGACTTAGAGAGCTAACCGCGGGGCGTGCGACCGATCGATCAATCGAACTGTCCGGCCCTGCGCAGGCCCGGAACGAACAAACGAACCTTGACTGTATTGGAAGGTAGTAATGGTAGTGTTGAGATTTGTGAAGAAATGGAAACTGATTATGTTGAAAATTATAGGTTGAGCGATTTTAAGAGAAGTGATGATTTTATTGCCGATAGCCCCAGGGAATCACCTCAAGGGGAAATTCCGGAACCCCCAGCTCTTTGGAGATGACTGAAAGGAATGTGGAAGATGATGTTGATGTAGTTGAGTCATTGTTATTATTATTTTCCTCCTCTGTGGCTGGCCATCCGAGAGAGTGTGTGGATGATGTTGATGATGTTGATTATTCCGGCAAGGAAGCCAATGACATGGATATGCCTCGAGAAAATGCGGACTTATTCGGGTCGTCGTGTGAGACAACCATGGAGCTTTTGGAGACCAATGGACGGTCAGGAACGATGGAGGTGGGTCAGACGATGCAGAGGAATCATCAGAGTCGCCTAGCCCTAGTTCCGTTCTAAATTATAGGTCGTATGATGTAGTATGTGGGCCGGACAGCCGCGCGGGTCGTCCCTTGTGTGAGCGTGAGAATAGTGTGTCGTATGAACTTGCTGATTTACCTGGGTTAGGTCGCGCTTGTAGTTTTAGTGAATTTATGGCGGATAATGATGGAAGTGAAGTTGATGTAATTGAATGCTATTTTGAACCGGCCAATTATGGCACTGATGGACTTGAGGTGACTTTCCCGACCTCATTGGCAAGGAGTTCCACGGTCATTGGGTCCTTCCTTGATGATGACCGGGGCCGCCCTTGTCACCCGTATCCAAGCCGAGGTAGCAACGGGTTCGCGACCGTTTGCACCAATGAAGCGGGTATGATCGTTGGGGCTGAAAGTATTGCCCGGGGCCTGCCCAGGTACGGGGATGTAAATGGCGGGGTGGCAAATAAAGACCGTCCATCGCATTGTGAGGCTTCCGTTGCGCCAACCGTTGCTGAAGCGCACAGTAAGGTTCTCCATGCTGAGCTAAGTTCTTTCAGTGACTTGCGTGATGAAGTTGATGCGGTTGATGACGTTGTTGAGCAGAAGTGTATTGAATTGAGGGAGTCGGTTGAACTCCTATGTGAACGACGTGGATCCACAGCGAGCGACGCGAACCATTTAAGCGAAGCGAGAGTGTCTAATCTAAGTCAGAATACCACATATGTACATAGTGATTCTGAGGATGAACTGGACGATAAGGGTTGTATAAAGTGACTGTCGCACCAGACGATTCCGATGATAGCTACGATGAGTACAGCGATAGCGAAATAGATGAAAATCGTGTGCTGAGCGTCGAGGAGTTCTGGGCGAACTGGGAAGATCCTAACGCTGAGTGGTGCCGACGTGGACCTACCCCCGATGTACGAGAGTGGCACCGTGAAGGGGCGTGGGAAACGCGCCGAAGCAACGCATTACCGCGACTACCATTGGACGACGGTATTGATTTGAGCATGCGAACAAGTCATCTGTCAATCCGATCCGAGGACGCCAATGATACCATCAGTGAGGCCGAATCAAGAGAAAGCACTGAGGAGGGTAGCGACAGTAGTACTAGTGTAGAGGAGGATCCTATCGAAGGGTCGCCCCGTATGCGCCCGGATAATTTAGCTGAGTTCGCTGACACTTTGTCTAGTATTTCTAGCGATATTTTGGGATCCGTCGAAGAGGTGCCTTGTATGTCCTTGGGTAATTCGGATAGCCTCCTTAAGAGGTCTAGGACAGCTGAGGATGAATCCGTCGAAGGGAGATCAAGTATGTCCCCGGGTAATTCGGAGGAGTCAGTAAGCACAATTAGCGAGCAAGTAGACGCGTGTCTGGGACTAGTAAACCTAGTTAATTTTGTACGAGACGCAAATGACGAACGATTACGCTGACTGGACGAGCAACTGTTGACTACCTATGGACTTTATCTTACTAACCATATCCCGATTGAACTTGGACGCATTCGCCCATTAACGGCGAACGAGAGAAATTGACTTGTGGGACCGGATGCCTTGTTTGTCATTTCAACCGATCATGCCAAGACTGCGCACTATTACTACCCCCGCATAGAACTAGCAGAGAGAACAACACCTCGTATGAAGGAATGCCTAGTGCCGATCTCGGACAATCTGCAGCATTACAACCGCAATCTCTTTTCTATAGAACAGTTGTGTTAGCCATGGAGCAGTTGAACAACTTGAGTAGACTTTTCGATGTCCGTTTTGAATGTAGTGATGATGTGGCTCTGCAACGAGATTCCGCTGTGCTGAGTAGCATCTTAGGTATGGCCTCCCCTATCGATCACCGCGTGAGTGGATTGTGTCCAACTGATCCAGTAGCTCTCGCCTCGTTGGAACTTTTTATGGAACTGCTGGGTCAATGCGTGAATGGCCACACGCTCCAGCAAGTCATGGAGAAGGAATTTGAGGCAGAGTTGAGCATGCACCCAATGTGCCAAGAGTGTAGGAGAAGCCACGCCCGACCGACATTGAGCGTCGATCCTTGTCGTTATTTTGTCGGACACCACGGAAAATGGAACTATCAAGGTACTTTAAGCACTGCTTGCGCTTCTATCCGCATTGACGGGTATATAATACCTAACTGGCGTTACTATATTGGTATTCAGACGCCCTGAATGCAACGGCTCTCCCGTGCCGCCAACATCGACTTGCACTAGATGCTGTGTGAGGCGCCCCAGCTGTTGGAATTTATATATAGCAATCAAGGCAGTGAGGGAGTCCCAATAACTACTTTTGTTCAGCACGCAATGAACAACATGGAGTTTACCGACGAGTCCCATAGACGAGAACGATTAGTATTACTGTGTGCGCGCCTAAGACTCTTACGACGCCCCGCCAGTGTTAATCTGCTCCAGATTGAGAGTAGCGAGACAATAGGTGAGCACGTAGAAGTAGACTACTTGATCTCGGAACCGTGTACACTCCGACGCAGTAGTATCAATAGCTCTACTCAAGACTTGGACGAACAATTGGCCCTAGCGATGACCGACAGCTTGAACACGTCCGAAGAGGATCTCGATGAGCGAAATGAACCAACGGTAGAGAATGTCCGACCAGCTGACAGGGAAACCCCGAATGGAACTGATGGACAAGCAGTGAATAGCGATGATGAATCAGAGCCTATCCGAAAGATGGCCCGACCCTCTTCACCTGGCTTGAATAATGGACTAGGTCACCCTACAGGTATGCGAAAAGTGTGCACTATCTTACTGCTACTTTGGCTTTCGTCATTAAGTTCCACGCATGCCACGCTCTCGCCTTTTAGCGATGCAACCTCGCGATTAGGTGCGTTTGTCAACCGTCAAGTAGGTGATGTTATCGAACCCCAAGGTTTGGTAATTACGTCAATCAGACTACGCATTTGCCAGTGGTACTGCAGCTATCACTAACAGATTGGGAACGCAAGTCAGACCCCTACGCAAGCAATGTTTGCCCACCATATGAAGTCAACGGATCCTGCCGAGCCGATTCCTGCAGGAAGGCGAACTGTACTGAGTATCCGCAGGTGCACAAGACCTTGAGCACGCTAGAGCGCGAACTGGACGATGCATATCATGGCATTTTAGATACTAATTATTATTCGCTGCTTGTGCATTCTTTCTGCGTGGAGAACGAGCACCTATGCGACCTCACCAGCCGCCCAGAAAAACGCTTCGCAAGCCTAATCGCCGCCGCTGCAGGTGCCGTTTCTGGTTTTCTAGGTTTGGGAATGGCCTTCGCTAACGGCGTTCATATTAATAATGTACGTCAGCAAGTAACCGTTCTCGAGAAATTTATGCGCGAGACGAACGACGTCTCTTTTCGGAACACTAAGGCAATAAAGCAACTAACCCGAGCTAATGAGGACATCTATGCATTTTTACACCACAGCATGGAGGAGGTAGTCTCCATGATTGAACAAGTCCGATGTGCTGACCAGAAGGAGGTCACATACGTGCACAACCAATTGATTGACCACATACTACTAGCGAACATGCGCTCGTCGGTACAAGCCATAATGGAGTCCATGTTAAACGGTGAACTATCATCGGCGGTGATCGACGTCGTTATGTTACGACGATTGTTCGCCATGGACCCCCGCATCTCTAAGACCATTCTAATACGAGAACCTAGCTTAGCTTATCAGTTTAGCCGAGTGATGCCCGTAAGTGTAGATTTAACCGGATTTCGCTTTGGCTTTATCTTGCAGTTACCATTGCCCAAATGCAGTGATGTTCGACCTTATTTTCGGATTTACAACACCGGCTGGAACGCTCCTGACAACCTAACGCAGTTAAGACTACCGCTACCGCAATATGCAGCCAGATTGGGACACGTGCGTTTCGAGTCGCTGAATCTAGGAGCATGCAAGCACAGACCTGAAATTGCTTTTTGTGCACCCCACGCGTTACTAACTGACCACAGTACAAATTGCCTAGAATGGATCATCGCAGGTGAGCTTGTGCCAGAATCCACCACGCACGCATGCAGCAACCGCACGCTTATCGGTCCACTCGCCAATGACACCGCCGGGCACACCACTATACAAGGTGTTCTGATTAGGACTAGTGAACCCGAAGTTATACTGACTAATCGTAGGCAACTCGCACACGTGACACTAGGTAAGGCTATAAAGGTTCCGCCCGACGGAATTTTGTGGTTTCCCCACGGAATTTATACACAATTGGTTATAGGATCAATAGTGCTGACCAGCATGTTGAAACCTGAGGAAATCACTATAAAATTTGGACCGAACATTACTATTGACCGGCTCTCCGGCCTCAAATTAAGACCTTTGACCTGGAGCCCACTTAACGACCCTAAAGCGACGAACTTACAAGTAGCTCAGATAGCTAAGGAACAAGTACAAAAAAAAGATAGTTAACTTTCCTGCTTTGGAGTATACCGGACTTTCGCCTTACTTTATAGTCACCATCATCGTCAGCGTAATTAGTCTGGTGTACTGCATGACTAAGTGTAAGGTCTTGCCTAAGTACGCGTACTATCTGCCCCGATGGCTACCATGCCGCGAGAGACTGATGAAAACTGATGGCGAACCCCGAAAAGCAATTAGATGGATTAGAGCTGATAAAAGAGGCCCGAGCGCCCCACCTGAAGAGGACACTACACCCCGAGTTTCGCCGACCGAGGTTTCGATTGTACCTTCGGGTACGCCGCGCGTGTCCGTTGTGTCCAATCGTGCCCCGCGTCGCTCCAACAGACTTTTGACAACTCGTGCCTCGTCCGAGGAAGAACTCGTTTTCATAGAGGACGACGAATTATTCGCTGCTCCTACTCGTGACTTACGCCGTGGACCCCGACAAGGTATGTTCACCAGACAATTAAACACCATGAATGCAGGTAATACTCCACTTCTCATCAATGCAACTATACTTGGCACTCCAGTCACACACTTGTAGACACAGGACCTGATGTCTCAATCATGTCACAAGCCCTAGCCGCCCGTTTATGCCTAGTTCCCCGAGACACCAACACTACTCGGATAGTATCGGCTACACAACAAGAACTGACAATAAGTGGAGTGGTGAAAGCACCAATTACTATAGGGTCGCTGAGTACCCTTTGTGACTTTCAGGTAACCACTGACACCCTGTACGAATGCATCTTAGGCACAGACTTCATGACCCTCCTACCATACGTAGTTATTAATTTCAAGGACCGTTGTTTAGACCTATAAAACGGGACGGAGAACTGTTCCGCACCTTTCGTCGATCAAGGAGACTATCGACCGCCAGTTATTAACGTGGTATCTAGGAAATATACACAGGTACCGCCGAACTTAGAACTATTCATCAACGCTATCCCCGAGATCACACAACCGCCTACTGGCCAAGCATTATTTGTACCAGACCCCTTCATTAGGGACATCGCCATAGCTCACTCTTTGGTACTCACTGGTCACCGTATGATTCCAGTGGCATTGATGAATTTTGGGAACTTACCCGTTGCCATACACGCGGGACAAACCATAGGACATATCGAGATGCTGGATGACAATCAGCAACAAGCGCCTGCTTCAGCTGGGACCCCACCAGCGCACTAAACAATGCAACAACATCGGGGTTACACGAGACAATGTAGTACAGGTCATAAATGAGCAAAAGAAAACGATTGATACGGAACGATCCATACAGGTACTAAGCAAAATTGACTTCGGGTAGACTACACTTAACCCCTATGAATTAAAACAGCTGAAAACAACTATTTCTGAGAACGCAGACATATTTAGTGTGCATCCGTTCGACCTAGGTAGGTGTGGTGTACATCAGCATAGAATAGTTACCGGAAATGCAAAACCCATTAAACAGGTGCCCTATCGCCTGGCACATTCTCTACGCGAACCCTTGAGAGAGGAGCTAAATAATATGATGGAAGCCGGACTTATTACACCATCCGATTCACCATGGGGTTCTCCCATAGTATACGTCACCAAGAGTGACGGTACACTACGCCTATGCGTAGATTTTCGCAAACTTAATGTAGTCGCCGAGCGCGACTTATACCCGTCACCCCGCATAGACGACATATTAGGATGCCTGCGAAACACCAAATTCATGTCAAGTCTGGATCTAAACACAAGGGTTCTGGCAATTAGAGCTGGATCCTGAGACCAAAGAAAAGACCTCCTTTGTCACTGTCCGAGGACAGTACGAGTACAATGTTCTACCCTTTGGTTTAAACTCTTCGCTAAGCGCCTTTCAAAGGTGCATATCCATTATTTTGAAGGGTTTAGAATGAGAACGATGCCTTATCTACATAGACGACATACTAGTTTTCTCGTCCACCTTTGAACAACACTTAGCAGACCTCATCACGGTATTTGATAGGTTCCGTAAGGCTAATCTTGAGCTGAAACCTTCCAAATGCCAATTTGAACAGAAACAATTAAAATACCTCGGACACATTATCAGCTCTGAAGGACTTAAACCTGACCCCGAAAAAACCGCCGCCATAGACAACTACAAAAGACCTGAGACCCTGAAACAACTACAAAGTTTCCTAGGACGCGTAGGCTACTATCACAAATTCATACCACACTATTCCGAAGATTTGTGAGCCATCAACGCCTTTGTTGAAAGGACAACGAATTTAATGGCCACCGCAATGCTAGGAAGCCTTCGAAAAAGTACGCAAAGCCCAACACAAGAACCGCTACTCATCTATCCGGAAACTCCCCCGAAGCCTTTCATACTTCAAACGGATGCTTCAGGATACGCTCTGGAAGCCGTGCTCTCGCAAAAGACCGAGAAAGGGACATTGCCCATTGGCTACGCAAGCAAATCGCTAGTGGACTACCAATGCCGTTATCCCGCTATTAAGACCCAAGCCCTTGCCATTAGATGGGCCGCTCTACATTTTAGACATTACCTTACTACTACAACGACGACAGGTGGTTCAGTCGTAGTTGTCGGTTCTGTTGTAGTAGTGGTAGATGGTGCCACTGTAGTTGTTGTTGTCGGCCCTGTTGTTGTTGTTGTAGTGGTTGTTGGCTCGGTCGTAGCCGTAGTTGTGGGCTCTGTTGTTGTAGTAGCTGTAGATTGTACCGTTGCAATTTTTGTTGTCGGCCCTGTAGTTGTTGCAGTAATGGTTGGTTCAGTCGTAGTTGTCGGCTCTGTTGTAGTTGTAGTAGTGGAAGGATCAGTCGTAGTCGTAGTGGTCGGCTCTGTTGTTGTAGTAGTGGTACATGGTGCCGTTGTAGTTGTTGTTGTCGGCCCCATCGATGTTGTAGTAGTTGTTGGCTCAGTCGTAGTTGTTGTTGTCGGCCCTGTTGTTTTTGTAGTAGTTGTTGGCTCAGTCATAGTCGTTGTTGTGGGCTCTGTTGCTATAGTAGTGGTAGATGGTGCCGTTGTAGTTGTTGTCGGCCCCGTCGTTGTTGTAGTAGTTGTTGGCTCAGTCGTAGTCGTAGTTGTCGGCTCTGTTGTTGTTGCAGTAGTGGTTGGTTCAGTCGTAGTTGTCGGCTCTGTTGTAGTTGTAGTAGTGGAAGGATCAGTCGTAGTCGTAGTGGTCGGCTCTGTTGTTGTAGTAGTGGTAGATGGTGCCGTTGTAGTTGTTGTTGTCGGCCCTGTCGTCGTTGTAGTAGTAGGTGGTTCAGTCGTAGTGGTCGGCTTTGTTGTAGCTGTAGTAGTGGAAGGATCAGTCGTAGTCGTAGTTGTCGGCTCTGTTGTTGTAGTAGTGGTAGATGGTGCCGTTGTAGTTGTTGTTGTCGGCACTGTCGTTGTTATAGTAGTTGTTGGTTCAGTCGTAGTCGTAGTTGTCGGCTCTGTTGTAGTTGTAGTGGAAGGATCAGTCGTAGTCGTAGTTGTCGGCTCTGTTGTAGTTGTAGTGGAAGGATCAGTCGTAGTCGTAGTTGTCGGCTCTGTTGTAGTTGTAGTGGAAGGATCAGTCGTAGTCGTAGTTGTCGGCTCTGTCGTTGTTATAGTGGTAGATGGTGCCGTTGTAGTTGTTGTTGTCGGCCCTGTCGTCGTTGTAGTAGTAGTTGGTTCAGTCGTAGTTGTCGGCTCTGTTGTAGTTGTAGTAGTGGAAGGATCAGACGTAGTCGTAGTGGTCGGCTCTGTTGTTGTAATAGTGGTAGATTGTGCCGTTGTAGTTGTTGTTGTCGGCCCCGTCGTTGTTGTAGTAGTTGTTGGCTCAGTCGTAGTCGTAGTTGTCGGCTCTGTTGTTGTTGTAGTAGTTGTTGGTTCAGTCGTAGTTGTCGGCTCTGTTGTAGTTGTAGTAGTGGAAAGATTCGTCGTAGTCGTAGTTGTCGGCTCTGTTGTTGTAGTAGTGGTAGATGGTGCCATTGTAGTTGTTGTTGTCGACCCCGTTGTTGTTGTAGTAGTTGTTGGCTCAGTCGTAGTCGTAGTTGTGGGCCCTGTTGTTGTAGTAGTGGTAGCTGGTGCCGTTGTCGTTGTTGTTGTCGGTCCTGTCGTTGTTGTAGTAGTAGATGGTTCAGTCGTAGTGGTCTGCTCTGTTGTAGTTGTAGTAGTGGAAGGATCAGTCGTAGTCGTAGTTGTGGGCTCTGTTGTTGTAGTAGTGGTAGATGGTGCCGTTGTAGTCGTAGTTGTCGGTTCTGTTGTTGTTGGTTCAGTCGTAGTGGTCGGCTCTGTTGTAGTTGTAGTAGTGGAAGGATCAGTCGTAGTCGTAGTTGTCGGCTCTGTTGTTGTAGTAGTGGTAGATGGTGCCGTTGTAGTTGTTGTCGGCCCTGTCGTCGTTGTAGTAGTAGTTGGTTCATTCGTAGTTGTCGGCTTTGTTGTAGTTGTGGTAGTGGAAGGATCAGTCGTAGTCGTAGTTGTCGGCTCTGTTGTTGTAGTAGTGGTAGATGGTGCTGTTGTAGTTGTTGTTGTCGGCCCCGTCGTTGTTGTAGTAGTTGTTGGCCCAGTCGTAGTCGTAGTTGTCGGCTCTGTTGTTGTAGTAGTGGTAGATGGTGCCGTTGTAGTTGTTGTTGTCGGCCCTGTCGTTGTTGTAGTAGTAGTTGGTTCAGTCGTAGTGGTCGGCTCTGTTGTAGTTGTAGTAGTGGAAGGATCAGTCGTAGTTGTAGTTGTGGGCTCTGTTGTTGTAGTAGTGGTAGATGGTGCCGTTGTAGTTGTTGTTGTCGGCCTCGTCGTTGTTGTAGTAGTTGTAGTTGTTGTACCTGAAATTTAACAAATATTGGAGACAATATACCATGAGATATAGGAGTTATGCACTATATGATTACTATAACATATGGGGCGTGGGTGTCCATATGGAGCGTTTCTTACAGCCTACGGATTGATACCCCTCCCTAAGCTATATACCTTCCTCTCTTGCCGAAACCGCGCGAAAGTTTTAACTATTACGACCAAAATAAAAATTTTAAGAGAAAATAAGGGAAAATGGGGAAATAATGAGGAATAATTGACGACATTGGGAGAAAACTTTTGGTTACCCCACGCTCGTCATGTATCCCTGTCAACACCATCTACCGCCTTCTACACCAAAGTTTACGCAGTGGTAATACGAGACTAAAATTAAGGCTAAGGTTGTTCTTATGTCAAGGCAGTTCATGAGCTCAAAAACAATGATCGCGGAAGGGTTTCGATTTGCTGTTATGTATGCGACTATGGTTTTTAATGCAGCAACAGATTACTATTTTCAGTCAGTATTTTGCTATTTAGTAACGAGCTGCACTTATCGCGTTCCCTTAGAACGCCACCATAATTCCGATTTTAGACATCGAACACTTCGTGTACTTTTAGATCGCACACACAGAAGGTGTCAGTTAGCATGGGAATAAACGCGTATATTTGCATAGGGTATAATACTTACACGAATTGCGCCCTTATACGACAGAGGTTCTGGTAAACAATCATTAAACTGAGACTACTGATGGATGAATTGTGAACATTGTTTGTTGCCATGAACATAATTCAGTATTGTACACATTTTGAGCACACATCTTGAGGTAAATGATGCATTATATGGCAGAGATTCTGTTAAGTAATCATAAAACTGAGACTACTGATGGGTGAATTGTGAACATGAATTGTTGTCATGAACATTTTTCAGCTGTTGTACACATATAACGCTAAGTTACGCATTAATTATAAATTAAAACTAAATTGAATTTTAATTTTATGAAATGTTAAGGACACCGAATAGCGCCGGGTTTTTTTCTTGGTCAATGCAAGATCGCAATTTTTACAGAAAAATATTTTTTATATTGCTTCAAAATAATCGGTGGCAACCCATATATAATATTAAAGATTACACTATATGATTATAGTTTCGTGTTCATTTACATTGTGGCAATAATGATTTATAGAGAGGCGCTTTAAATACACATTTTTGTATCATATCCTCTTGTTGGCGTATCTGGATTAATATTCCACATCGACTGAATATTATATCCCGGATAGGTTCCATAAAAATTGAAAAATGTGCCAAACTATGTATTTTGTTTCGAATGCAGACTACGTTGGCCGACCATTACCGCGGAAAAATAATGATTCGTTTGCAATGAAAGTAAATGCGATTCGTTCGACAACATTTTAACATTTTGTAGTGTTATTACAAAATTGTCCTGATGTCCATTAAAATTCGACAATGAACGACATGTGGCGGCTCTCTCGGCGAGTGCCGCTCGGACCGTGATTGATGGTTCGCACGTTAACGGCTTGCGGTTTGTAATAACGAAAAATTCTCGTTTTTCGAACATGTGCCGGAAGCGTTTGATTGATTCATACACAGCCGGCAGGTTCCGACCAAACATACTGTACCGAGATTCAGCCTGCCTAAGTTTCTTCAAGCAGAACCCCAATGGTTACCATCATCCGCTGATTTGTTGTTGAAAGACAGCACCGATTACAACGTTTGAGGCACCCGCCGCAATGTGGAGCGAGGCGTTGGGATCCGGATGAACAAGCAACGTTGCTTTAGCTAGGGCTGTTTACACGACTAGAATGATGATGTTGTTGATTCAGACCGTTGGATCGATTTTGTGGCCTTTGATCTGCGAACGAAGGCATTGAATTGCATCCAGATGTCTGCACAGTGCAGGATGATTCGGTGGTAGAAGTTGACCATTCCAAAGAATTCTTGAAGTTTCCGTCTGGTCTGAGGAACCATAAAGTCTCCAATGGCTTGCACCTTCGAATCAAGCGGTAGGATCTCGTTGGCGCCGACGCAATGGCCAAAGAATCGCAGTGAATTGAACTCACAAGCGCACGTTGGACGATTGATGAACATCCCATTTTCGTCCTGAGGTTGGAACCCCATTTCGATGTGCTTGCGGTGTTCATCATAGTTTGTGCTTGTAACGAGGATATTGTAGAGGTAGACATAGCAGAAATCCAGGCTTCGGACGATCTTATCAATGAATTATTGGAATATCTGTGCGGCATTGCGGAGTCCGAACGACATCTGGAGGAATTCGAAGTGGCCCAATAATGTGAATATTGCCGTTTTGGCAACATCTTCGTCGACCACGGTAATTTGATGGTAGGCCCGGATACGTTCGATATTGGAGAAAACGGATTTGCCCGACAACGATACTGTGAAATCCTGGATGTGCGGTATTGAATAGCAATCTGGGATGGCTGTGTTTTTGAGGGCCCGGTAGTTTCCGCAAGCCTCCAATCCCCATTCGGCTACGGAACCAAGTGAAGCGGCGACAAGTAGCAGCTTGCCGAAGGTCCGACGATGCCAAGTTCCAGAATGTGATCAAATTCTTGTTTCGCTACTTTCAGCTTAGAGGGATTGAGGCGCCGTGAGCAGCTGTGGCCGGTGGACCTTGCGTCTCGATGTGATGGCTGACTCCGTGGAGCACCTTCGAAGTGAGTGTCTATAAAGTTGCGATTCGCGGGAACTGTTTGAGGATTTGGCCATATTGGAGCGTCGGACACGATCAGTTTCAATGACTCAATTTGCGCTTGTGCCCCTTCATCGGATCGATATGTGACACCATCATGCAAACGGAATCAGCGGAGGTCTAGGACCAGATTAAAATGGCGAAGTGTTTCGCGTCGATGATTGAATTAATGACATCGGCGATGACGAAGACCCATCTAAGGACCCGCTTGAGTCCGAGATTGAGGGTGAGGTACCGTAGAACGAACGTTTTGATAGTCGAATTCTTCGATGCTTTAAGCAGAGGAGTTGATTAGGTTCGGTGGCGATCTTCGGATGTAGCCCTGATGATGCTGACTTGGGCTTCAGTATCGACTTAAAAGCGGCGCCCGCTGTTGCGCACCACGACGAAGGTGAATCGATTGGGTATGATGGCGGCGGGGCGGGACAACTTGTCGTTTCCCTTCATTGAACACGGTTCGCGACATTTCGTTGTTCCGGTACGAACTTTGCGTGATACCAGCATTTTGCCATCGTTGCGGCCAAAGGATTGACTTCGCTTGCGTCCATTAGGTTAGTTATATTTGATTGGAGTTGAATTTTATCGCCTCCGTCGAATGTGGGGTTAAACGGAAAGCGACTGTACGAGCTTTCGCAGCTGTTGGAGCTGTGATTGTAGTACTATGACTTCAGAAGAAAGATTGTCGTTGTTGACCGGGCTGAAGCTTGGCACCGTCAGCGCCGCGACTTCCATGACTTTGTCGGCCAGGGCGGCTGCAGCTTCGAGTGTTGGACTTTCGGTTGCGACGACCACAGCTTGGACTTGTGTCGGAAAGTGCTGCATTAACAGCTGACGAAGCATTGAATCGTCGCCATGGATTGATTGGCTTCCAGGCCAGGAGTTGCTTCATGGGGCGAATAAATTGAGTCGGCTTGCGATCGCCGAATATTTCTGTGGTGTGGAGTTGTTGCACGCGGCGTTGTTCCGATGCCTAGAGACGTTGGAACAGTTGTTCGCGGAGGACGTCTTAGGGTTTCTGTCTGAGTGGCTTAGTGATCAGATCCCGGACTTTGGTAGCATACTCGGGACCGAGCGACCCGATAACGTAGTTGAATTTCGTTTGTTGCGTACTGATCTCCGGGTTGCGAATTTGGCTTCTACTTGTGCAAACCAGAGTTCGTTAGGGATTGGCTGGCCAGAATGGCGGTAATTTCACCGCTGCCGAGGCATGGAGTTTGGGTTCCATCGTTTTACAGGAATTGAACGGATTGCGATCTACGGATCGGAATTTGCTGAGCACACTGCAAAGTTTAGCATCCTGTTATTGAAACGCTTGCAGCAGAGTGAAAAACGAAAATCCTGATCCTGACGTTGAAAA
Source organism: Trileptium ribeirensis (assembly GCA_030248225.1). Classification (NCBI taxonomy): domain Eukaryota; kingdom Metazoa; phylum Nematoda; class Enoplea; order Enoplida; family Thoracostomopsidae; genus Trileptium; species Trileptium ribeirensis. The sequence continues at coordinate 16,163 of JASANE010016973.1, forward strand.
ACAAACATAAATCGAATACGTCTAATTAAAGCTCTGAATATAAGAAACACTATGGTAGGGTTCATCAACATATGATGATCATGACAGCGCAAGACTGAAGTATTTTACCAAGACAAGGAAACGGTTTATATTCAAGAATACAAACAAGACATGCGAAATGTTACATCGTATGTAGGCATAAGTCCACTTCGCAGTGCTACGTAAGTGTTGCATCAGATTACATCAAGTTGAGTGACGTGCCTTCGTGTCACTGTTCTCTGCATCTGGAATGGTCGCTTGAAATGAATTTTCTTAAATTTCGTCCACCATATAAAGCATAATATTCTAAACTCTCATGCCTGATTAAATTAAGATGACCACAACAACAATACTATTTTGTAATTATGCAGGTTTCATAAAATAATGAGTGCAAAAAGTGGGCAATTTTGTCCTTTAAAGCCATTTGCAAGAAACTAAAATTACTAAGCCCTTGGTTTATAGGTCGTGTTCCGCAGTTGAGTTGCTCCGAGGATTTGGAATAGTGCCTTCAACAGAGAAGAGTCGAACTGGCGACCGCGATCCATTGTAATATACGAAGGAGCTCTGAAGAGGGCCATCCATCCATCGAGAAGGGCCCTGTTTCAAAATCTGGAGATCAAAATTGCGTTGGATGATCGAGTGAAGCGGTCTATGATCGTGAGCATATAGGAATGTCCGTTGAATGGCGGAAAAAACTGACAATGTCGATATAGATATGGTAGAAGCGGTGGTCGAAGTTTTTAACTCGCCCGAGAAGGGCGATGGTATTGCCATGGATTTTTGACATTTAACAGGAAACACTGCATCGGGCCCATTATCGCACATCCCGATTTATGATTGGCCACAAGAATCGTTCGATTACCAAGCGCTGTGAAGCGTGGACTCCTGGATGAGACATTGAGTGCAGGAAATTGAAGGCAGCTCGGCGAAATGCAACCCGAAGGAAGGGTCTTGCGTTTCAGGTTAAGGTAATGCAAATGATCGGTTTGTTGGCAAATGGAATAGGCGCTTTGTTCAATAGCATTGTTGTATTGTTATGTCGCCGCAGCTCTGTCAATTCTCCGTCATAGCGTGGACATGTAGCCAGTTCTTCGTAGTTGATTGATGTGCCACGTGAGTAATTCGGAACTGGGAATCTGCGGCGCCACTGTCCTTTTCGTTAATGTGCCGAATGTCCGTTAAAATGCGGCAATGAACGACAAGTGGCGGCTCTCTCTCGGTGACTACCGCTCGGACCGTGATTGATGTGCGAACGTTAGCTACATGTGGTCTGCGATAACGAGAAAATCTGGTCCTTCGAACATGTGTCGAAAGGGTTTGATTGATTCGTACACTGCCAGCTGCTTCCGACCAAACGTACTGAACCGAGTTTCAGCCGGCGTAAGCTTCTTCAAGGAGAACACCAGTTGTTACCGTCGTCCGTTCGGTTGTTGTTGAAGGACAGCGCCGTTGCCGTTTGAGGCATACGCCACAATGTTGAGCGAGGTGTTGCGATCCGGATGTACAAGCAACGTTGTTTTAGCTAGGGTCTGTTTACGCGACTCGAATGATGCTGTTGTTGATTCAGACCGTTGGATCGATTTTGTGGACATTGATTTGCAAACGAAGGCATTAAACGGCTGCCTGATGTCTGCACAATGCGGGATAATTCGGAGGTAGAAGTTGACCATTCCGAGGAATTCTCGAAGCTTCCGCCTGGTTTGAGAAATCAGGAAGTCTACAGTAGCTTGGATCCCGTTGGTGTCATCGCAGTGGCCAAAGAATTCTAGTGAATTGACCTCAAACGTGCACTTTTGAGAATTGATGGACATCACATGTTCGTCCAGAGGTTGGAACACCGTTTCGAT
>JASANE010016974.1:0-13184 GCA_030248225.1 Trileptium ribeirensis
GTATGTTGTTTTTGGTAAGACTACGTATTGCTAACAACATGTAACAATAGATAGTTATGACTAAAAGAATTGCCACATAAATTATGCGTCAGATTGGATTTCATGTGCGATATTTAACAGAAAAATTTGTAGATAACATATTTCTAAAGAAATGTGTCTTATGTCGTTCTGCATTAACGGTAGAGTTAGCACACAGAACTCAGTAATGGAAACCCAAAATGCTAAAACATAAGGTTAATTTCAATCGTTAACAGTTCTAAAAGCATTTTATCTTCGAGCCACATAAACTTACTTTTTGCGAAACAGAATTATCAGATTTTTTTGCCCGGTGTAATCCAGTTTTCTGCGATATGCGGCGCGAAGTACATTTAATGCGTGCCATTTACGGAACTAATGTGCGTACAGATAGCGGTAATTACATTACTGAGCAATGATTGCTTATTAAGTTACCTGCATAGTATAAAAGAAAAGGAAATATATAGGCCAAATCTCAAAAAATATAAGTGTCGACCTAAGAATTGTGTGTCGACCTAACGTGAGTTAGCTGTCGACCTAACAAGCAAAATTGTTAAAGTTGGCAATGTTCCATTTGATGCCCTTTTTATCGTAGTATTAAGTTGAAGTATCAAAATAGTAGCACCATCGGTTTCCTCGCAAAATTTTAGTCCTAGTGCTGCTTTTGTTTTCAAAATTTACGTTTTAAGATAGCTGTTTCTAGGACTTTGAAAAAAAGCCAATTCCAAAAAAACAAAGTGCCAAAAAACACAAATTTCACTGAACAAAAACAAAATGGACGACTTATAGTCACACATACAACTGTGAGGAGCAACATAAACGCAAAACAAAGCAAAACATCATTTCTAGCTTTGTGCGTTTTTACAAAAGAAATAATGCTGAAATTGTTTAGCTATAGCTGCCACAAATGTGAAAATATGCCAAAGTGTCGACCTAACCAGAGTGTCGACCTAGCAAGAGTTTTATAAACGCACTAAAGTGATATCCGCCTGCAGTGCCTCTACCACCGGATGGTTGAAATTGTGGTAACATCCGAAATTTTCAGGATCGAAATATATATAAATATAAATTACGCACTTTAGGGCACCACAAGAATGCACCAATATAGAACAAATAAAAAATGACGCATATTAGGTATTTTGACGCACTTTGGGGTGTACTTTTAAAAATGGTATTTTAGGTAACATAACAATTTTTAGAGGAAAAACATTTTACATGGAGACATAGAAGACAAGATGGGCAACAAATAAAAAAAAGTTTGGCGAAATCGCACAAAAATTGGTCCAGATATGACCAAAAATGCTAAGACAATTTCGTTACGACCGTACTTAATAGCTTTTTCTTCTTTTTTCCAAAAAAACGATTCAGTCAAGAGTATATATATAATAAAATTTATAGAAACCGAAATAATTCAAAAAATAACACTAAAATATGCAGCTGACAACAAGCTTAATTCTGATACCAATAATAATGATCTATGTTTAGAAATAAAAATTTTACGTGTGGAAACAAAAATTACTGACGCACTTTGGGGTGTGACGCAGTTTTGGCGTATCTCCTATACTTTGTCTATAATTGCTCTGCTCACTTTTTGTGATTTCTTACGTTTACTATTAGAACGCTTTATAAAACTGAATAAATCTTTTCCAAAATTTTACCCTTGCCGCAAGGATTGTGGTTCAAAATATGTTTTCAAAGGGTACATGAGACCCTAAATACACTTAAACGACCATATCTAGATAACCGAGGTATATCTAGTGGTAATATTTTGCTCATTGAAGCTCTATTTAGCCACAAATGACGTGTTATTACCGGGTTACGTATTTTTTGGCCTAAGGTAAAGTGGGCCCATAAGACCCGAAATACATGAAGCAAAGATACTGGGCTCTGCTTTCACTGAAAATTTTGCAGGGGGTTGTGGACTGCCCCCCCCCCTGCTTCCGAACCATTGCTGAAACTCTTGCGATGGATAGAAAACTGAATTTTAAACAAATTTTGACAATATTTACGAAATTTCTGGCTTTAAGGCAGAGTTTTAGCACAAATTTTGTCATTTGGGGTGGTTTTCCCAGTGGTAACAAAAACATTGCCAAATGGCACGAACCCGGGGGGCACCCGGTATTTTCCTGGGACACTTTCAGGCCTCCCCACCTCCCACTTTGGAGAGCCTAGAGAGATATGGGTGATATTGGACTTATTTTATTGAGCAATTCATCCTCTATGTATATATACATGCTGTGCGTCTAATCGTCATTATTTACGCTGCATGATTGGGTTAAAAATAGATTTTTGAGTGGGTACATAAGACTTCCCACGAAAGTTCAGAATATAATGCTGCTATTCGACCGATTCTGTTCTACGCCTGCGGAATATGGATAGCAAAGTCAGCTACTCAGCAGCAGATCAACATGTTCGAGAACTTCTGTCGACGCCGTATTCTAGGCGTGACATTAGTTCGATCACATCAGGAATGAAGACCTTCGTCGAAGAGTTGGTTACGAAACCGAGGTGTCGACACTGCTGAGGACGGAGCGTTTGCGGTTGCTCAGCCATGTTCTGAGGCTGTCTGACAACAGGATCCCGGAGTCACTGGCCAAAGCAACGCACCCGGACGACTAGGCCCGACCGCACAGAAGATCACACTAGACCTGGCGACGTCAAACAGTCAACAACTGTCACCAGCGTTTTAGATACGTGCCGCTAAGCCAATGGCAACAATACCCGATGTCGCATATCGAACGAAGTAGGTATATACAGCGAACAGAGAAGAGTAGCGACGAGTGATCAACATTGAGGCCCCCATAACCGTGGGGCCAGGTGAATACATGAGACTTAAAATACATACAAGCGGCAATATTTTCGCAACAACTCGAGGTATACTGGCGTTATTAGTCTCACTTTGCGGAGCAGCTCAGCGAAAAATAATTGAGCCTCCTGGGGCCTGGCTCTAATGCAATAGTAAACTTAAGATGCGACGCCAACCATCCTCTTTTGGCATCATGTAGAAAACGTAGTTAGAGAACAAGACTCGGATATAATAGCCGTACTCAATTTCGCCATTTTTCCATTGTATAAAGCCATTAGCGAATGCAATTCGGCTCCTGTACTTTAACACCAATGTATTCGCAAACGTTTTCAAATTATAATGTATGGTGTATGGAACGACTATTTTCTATTCTGTTATACAAAAATGACATTTGTGATCAGTGGAATCGGATTTGCTTTTGACAAAAGAGGATGGGTAGCGTCACAGCTTAAGTTTACTCATTGATAATTGAAAAGGACCAAGGAGGCCCAGAACGAGCCATATTTGGACCTATGATTTTGCAGTGTTGTATGTGTTTGGTCTGCTGCCTTTGCGGTTTCCTACATAACGTGGTTGAGTTAAAAGGCGATTAAATCGTCCTATAAGAGACTCAAATAGCATTAAACGATATGTGTGCGCTGTGTTGGCATTGAGGGTACCTGGGCTGCCGCGTTGGTTCCAAGTTTATTTAAATTGTGCCGTGTCCAGGATTGGGTTGGGTCGTGTCATGTAACAGATCCGGCTGCGGTAGTGTGTTCAAATTGCGGATAAAGGTCCGCTGCTGCAACACATGATTGCTGCCTAGTATCAGGTTGTCGCTCCCTTCAGAATACAATTTAGGGGCATTCCAAAGTAAACTTTGGTCGCCCTAACTGTGCTCGATCGAACCGCTGTGATTTAGGTGGATTTTGACCATGTGAGCACGAAGATACTTAATCGGTAATTTTCACTGAGGGTGCTAAGGGGAAATTCGTGAAAATGTTTTTTGTCTGTCTTTGTCATTTATAACTCATTTTCGGAAGGACGGATTTCGACAAAATTTTTTTGTTCCACAGCAGAAGTAATGACGATATTCGGTTAAGTTGAACGCGAAGCGAACAGGTCCGACCCCATTTTCTGGGTCGGAATGGCAAAAAACAGGGTTTTCAGGGTTCTTTGCCAAGTCTGGTCATACGGGCTTTATTAGTTCGCAGCGCATTTCTCACGACACAGGCTTCGATTCGAAAAGTGTCGCTCATCAAGATCTACAACTGTGCTGACTACGACTTTTTTTACAGGACCACTCCAAGGGCCCTGTGGTTCCGAATATGGTTTGTCGACCGTTTGCCAAAAGTAGTGATTTTCAAATTTTGCCCTTTTATTGTTTGTTTTTACCATCTAATGCGTGTCTCTTAGATTATCAAGCACGCCGAATACGATGGTTTTGTTATCCAGAATCCAAATTGATTAATTAGGGCTTTCAGCGTTTTATGGTCGACGCACTCGATTTCCAAAATGTATTGCGTTTTAATTCGATTATGTATGGCGTACATAACATCAAAAATGCTCTATATTTCTGCTATATTCTATTTATGCTTCTATATTTTATATGGGTATTTCTGAAGGCTGAATACAATGGTTTGGCTATCTTAGAGTCCAGCACAAATATTTGATGCGTTCTTAGTTGTTTTCGATGTGTGTAGGGTCGACGAGGTTTTAGGATTTTCAATGAGTTCAAGAGGTTCTAGGGTGGTATTTACATCAAACACAGCCTGTTTTACAGGTGATTAAACAAAATGAAAGCTTAAAAATGAAACTATACTCGCTCCGGTTCACACTCGCTTGCGATTGAATAAATGAAATCATACGAGATACTAGTTTACTGCATATACAGGATAAGTATAATGATAAATTATAGTCGGTTCGGGGTTTGTCGGATTCAGTTGTACCCGACGGTGTCTATGATATATGTGTCTAATCGGTTTAAAATATCCATTATAATATATTTGTATGTACAGTAACCGGAAGAAGTATGAGCAAACAATTGGTGAACATCTCTTCGAAAAGTCTCGAATAGTAATTGATTGGACACTGCTCAGTTTTCAAAAACGATTTGCTTTTCTTAAAAGTAGATATAAGTACATAATTTTGAAAAAAAGATAAAGGCAAAATAAAAAGCAAAACTATTCTGTGTGGTCTTAATTTCCCTGTGTGCATAGGCAGATCTAATTGGGGGTCGGTGGGAACGTACGTTCCGGTCGAACTTAGTCCGCAATAGAATATTGAAATTTCTTTCGGTATCCCTAAAATTTTCCCGATTTTGCCAATTTTCTCTAAATTTTTGCTGATATTTTTATAGTTTTTTGCTAATTTGTACCAATTTTTACCAAAATTTCCCCGATTTTTGCAATTTTCTCGCGCCGTTCCCTCATCCGATTACAGATTTGGGATGCGCCGCTACAATAAAAATGAAAATATCAGTATATTAACCGTCGCAAGGTATAATTCGCAAACGAATGCAAAATTTCTTATAGGCCAATAGCGTCGCGCCTTTCATTTAGATATAGGAAAAATTAATAAAATGCTCGATTTTGCTTCAAAATAGTATAATAAGTTATTCTTCATATAAAGTAGCGGATTTAACACAAATTTCTCTAATTTAGTGCACCAACGACCCAACAGTAGTTGGGAATTACTACTATATGGGTTCACATGTAGGTACACAGACATTACTCATACATTTAGATCTATATATTCCCAACTACCGTCGGGCTTTTAGTGCACTAAATTCAACAAGAATAGGCTGTTTTATACCAAATCCACAGCCTTCTAGAAAAGAAGCATAACCCATTATGCTATTTTACCGCAAACATATGGTCACCTAGTTGTGTCTTTTACTACTGTTGGCTATGTCAGAGCTGAAGATTGGGATGCCGATGGTGCAAAAGAATTTCTGCTCGTTTCTGCACTATAATATTTGTGGCGACTAGTATATCGACAATTACATAACTAGACATGAAAATTCTGTTTCTGCATTTAATTTTTGTTTTTCGTTTTTCAGTTATCATTAAAGTTCAGCAAGTTTTAACGTAGTTGGGAATTCGCCGACCAAAGTGCCTAGTATGTGTGTATGCATGTATATTTTTGTTTGCAGACGAAAAGGAAACGAATCCGATTGTTGATAAAATCAGCGACGGCGAAACAATATTCGAGCAGCAGGAAAACGATCCAGATCGAAGCATCGTTACGGCGGGTAATGGCAATCCGGCTCTGGTCAAAACGACGAAATCACGATCAAGCGAAAAGGACCGCGGTGAGCGGAGAAAAGAAAGCATTGTGGTCGACGGTAGCAGTCCGGAACAAAGCAAGTCGATGCCGGCCAGCAGTAGTTGGGAGCAGTCGATGAATAATTATAACGACGGTGGCGGTCCGTCCCTTGGCTTGAGTCAACGCAAAGAGTATGTTTTGAAGCACATGCCTCGATGAAGCTCTGCTTAGCACAAGCTGTGTCGACATGTGTTATAATCTGGTTTTAGCGTCGAAATTTAAACAAAACTTGTTTTATCCCGACATCTTAGCGTAGTAACGAGCAATTGATGGACATTCGCAGTAAAGACCACAGTCGGATCGGGGCTGCCCGAAGACCCTACTCGAGTGGTCGGGTAAAATTTGGGTCCATGCCCAGGTTCATTAATGCCGTCTCATATCATGTTCTATCTGCGTGCAGTACAGAATTTTGTGCTGTTCCATTTCAAACTAAGACTTGGTGGACCCAGCTGTGATTAATGAGAATGCTCGTGTAATAAATATGCTATAAGTACAGCGCGAAATATACTAGAATGCTAACTAATATATTGTTTTCATTCCGATCATTTTCATCTGTTCATATAGTATATGCATTTTCATGGACTACAATAGGGGTCCGGACTTTCAATTGTAGGTTTTGGGGTCGGGTCTAATAATTTCGAACCCATGCTGTCAGTAATTTGTAGAGCATTGCTCAGTAGCGGAAATCATAAACGAAATAAATATGATAGCAGTTAGTTGTTTTCTCTCAAAGCAACATGGTAGATGGTTGTAACAGTGGATAAGTTGTGTAGAAGCATCTGGTTGGTGGGCAAATTACTTAACAATGTTTAGCTTTTAACATATACTCAATTTTGCGATAAATATTTCCCAGTTTCCCCTATTTTAGCCAACTTTACCTTAATTGTTTTCCAATTTTTACCCTATTTTTGCTAAAATTTTCCGGGCACGCATTTGGCCGGGAGAGCTGTGCATTTGGGGACTTCAAGGGGTGCAACCCTTAGCGGTAACCCCTACCCTTTCAATCGACACATACGATATAGTGAAAGCACAGAAAAAGAGCTTAACTCTATAGCGCGGGTTAGTTTGTGTATCGCACAATGTTTGATGGACTCATTTTGATACCACGGATCGAGCCTCGACTGCATTGGTGACAACGACAACCCAAACCAATGAGCTATGTGGGAGCTGTTGCTCGCCTGCTTAAGAGACCTTGCGATAAACAACTAACAACGATCGTGCAAACAACACGAGACGGAGCAGAGTGAGATATCAAAACCTCGATTACATTGGTGACAACCGCGTACGCAAACCACTCAGCTATGTGGGAGCTGTTGCTCGCCTGCTTAAGAGACCTTGCGATAAACAAATGACAACGATCGTACAAACACACGTCACGGAACATACTGAGTTAGCACAACGCGTCGCAGTTTTCGCTGATACCAGTTGTCAGATTTCGGCTCGAAACTGTAATCACGCGAAATTATTGGCTCTGGTCGGCAATTCAAAATCGGTGTGTAAGCACTGGCTCAAACTCCATAATTCTTACACAATGAGGAAGGTATCCTCACTGACGGATGGAGATATACACCTAACAGAAATTAAAAGCCAATCCTTACCTCACAACTTATCTTTACGGGAATCTCTACGGGTATCAGTATCACCACGAGCACTCTGATGTTTACAAATAACGGCTCGCATACAATTGTATAAATATATACAAATCCCGCTAAAACGACCATCGCTCGCTCGAGACTTACTCGCCACTCGTCCGAAAAAAGTTTGTTCCAAAAATAAAATTTATTAAACTAAACAGTTTCGAAATCTCGAGCGATCCATTCGCTCGCGACCTACTCGAGAAGCAACAGTAATTTCTGGCGCGTGCTGTATCTTTATGACCGCATTTTTAGCACGGGAACCACATAACACAGATACATAACAAGGGTTTCCAAATTTTGAATAATTATTTTTAGGGCGGTGCTGTTGAACGACGAAGCAATCCGACACATTCAAGGAATTATAATTGAAGAACCGCAGGAAGCTGTAGCGGCTGCCGGACGTAACTCTTCGAGTAAGTTGTTGCAAATTTTATACGACAACATTTATAAATCATGGTTTCAAAAAACTTCAAAGATTGTTTTGACGCAATCGCATCCAAGGGGGGGCAAGAATAATAGACGCGCATTGGGTGTAATAGCTAAACAATAGTTTCGAGCATTTATATAATGTTCTTCTATACAGTCGACAAGATTCCCCATTGCTTTTACGGTGGCGTTGCAGGATATAGCAACGAAACTGTAAAGTCTTGCAGTAAAATGAAAATATCAACACAAATTTGATTTTTCAACGACGTATTGGACGACTCCGAGTTGGAAGTTTTTTGTATCAGAGTTGAAATAACGGCTAGCCAAGATCCTTTGCATCCCTTCCGGCGGGACTGAAGGCAGCATAGTTACGAACTCATGTTAAATTCAGGAAATAAATCACGATGCAAAGTTTGCAACATGGTATAGACAAAACCAATTTCGACGAACGATTCATTGTATATTTTAAAGCTTTTAATTCACGGGGGGAGGCGGTGGCCTGCCCCCACTTTTTGCTCACAAATGTTAAAGTCTAAAAGATAGGGTTATAACAAAATTCAATATGAACGATTGGCTTACAACGTTTGAAAAGCTTGCGACGGCCCGGTTACTTGAAAATTGTATGTCATATATATACATACGGCATGTATTTATGCAAGCGCCGTTTTTCGCTCGTTATGCAAGCATTCACAACGATTGGACTTTTAACAGTGGCGTTGTACATTCTAAAAGCCTGAATCAGAATTGAATTTAGTAGGCTGGTTCTTTGCCGACTCAGAAAAATCAAATTTTGGCTCCGTCTGAGCTAAAAATTGCTTGACTCAGCTGTAGTTGAATCAAACGTTTGCTTAGCATCGGTCAACGTTGACTCTGTCGAGTGAGACATTGTGTCAAACTGAGGATAATCGGATTCATTTACAAGAATTGAAAAAGACTTGCTCGATTTAGTCAAATTGACTCCGCATGTTCATAGTGTATTTCAGTTGCTAGCGAACGATGCTTTTTGGATAAATAGACCGGATTCAACGTACCTTTGCTCCAAAAGATTCTTCAAGCTTACATTAAATACATTGATAAATATGCTAATCAAATCGTTCTATTTACTAGTACAATGTTAGTTAGTTATAAAATGGCTATGATTTTATCCTGTTGAATATAACACTATTTTAGTTGAAGATCGTGATGTTTGTTGGCCTGGCTTCTTCAAAGTGTGGGTTGAGGGGCTTTAGTAGATGAAAAATGTTGGTTTTACCCCCCCCCCCCCACCGGTGGGGACCGGTGGTGGTGAGTAATTTGAGGGTAACTTGAGGGTAATTTGAGGGTAATTTGAGGGTAATTTGAGGGTAACTTGAGGGTAAATTGAGGGTAACTTGAGGGTAATTTGAGGGTAATTTGAGGGTAATTTGAGGGTAACTTGAGGGTAATTTGAGGGTAACTTGAGGGTAACTTGAGGGTAATTTGAGGGTAACTTGAGGGTAATTTGAGGGTAACTTGAGGGTAATTTGAGGGTAACTTGAGGGTAATTTGAGGATAATTTGAGGGTAACTTGAGGGTAATTTGAGGGTGACTTGAGGGTAATGGTGATAGATACAAACGTTTCGGCCGTACCACGGGCCTCATCAGGCGGCTGTAGGCTACCGCTACGTTTTTTGTTTATTGAGAAAATTACATAATAATACAAATGAAGTATAATATATACATACACACACGACATATAAAGTATAAATATCTTCATTTATTCCCTTTTAGCACCATACTGATGCACCAATTGATATTTTCGTCGCCGCGCATGAACTGGGTGGTTGTGGACGAATGCCGTTATGACTACATTGCCTTCTGTCACTCAAAATTTACCTAAAATTACCTCAAACATCAAACACCTAGAATTTACCGAACGCCCTAACACCTAGAACACCTAAAGCACCTGAACGCCCTAGAGCGCCCTTAAAATTACCTCAATTACCCCTCAAGTTACCCTCAATTGCCCTCAAATTTGCCTCAAATTACCCCTCAAGTTACCCTCAATTTACCCTCAAGTTACCCTCAAATTACCCTCAAATTACCCTCAAATTACCCTCAAGTTACCCTCAAATTACTCACCACCACCGGTCCCCACCGGTGGGGGGGGGGGGGGGTAAAACCAACATTTTTCATCTACTAAAGCCCCTCAACCCACACTTTGAAGAAGCCAGGCCAACAAACATCACGATCTTCAACTAAAATAGTGTTATATTTCAACAGGATAAAATCATAGCCATTTTATAACTAACTAACATTGTACTAGTAGGATAGTGAACCATTTGATTAGCATATTTATCAATGTATTTAATGTAAGCTTGAAGAATCTTTTGGAGCAAAGGTACGTTGAATCCGGTCTATTTATCCAAAAAGCATAGTTCGCTAGCAACTGAAATACACTATGAACATGCGGAGTCAATTTGACTAAATCGAGCAAGTCTTTTTCAATTCTTGTAAATGAATCCGATTATCCTCAGTTTGACACAATGTCTCACTCGACAGAGTCAACGTTGACCGATGCTAAGCAAACGTTTGATTCAACTACAGCTGAGTCAAGCAATTTTTAGCTCAGACGGAGCCAAAATTTGATTTTTCTGAGTCGGCAAAGAACCAGCCTACTAAATTCAATTCTGATTCAGGCTTTTAGAATGTACAACGCCACTGTTAAAAGTCCAATCGTTGTTGAATGCTTGCATAACGAGCGAAAAACGGCGCTTGCATAAATACATGCCGTATATATATATAAAACATACAATTTTCAAGTAACCGGGCCGTGGCAAGCTTTTAGAACATTATAAGCCAATCGTTCATATTGAATTTTGTTATAACCCTATCTTTTAGACTTTAACATTTGTGAGCAAAAAGTGGGGGCAGGCCACCGCCTCCCCCGTGAATTTGAAAGCTTTCCAATCTACAATGAATCGTTCATCAAAAATCATTTTATCTATAACATGTGTTGCAAACTTTGCATCGTGATTTATTTCCTGAATTTAACATGAGTTCGTAACTATGCTGCCTTCAGTTGCCGCCGGAAGGGATGCAAAGGATCTTGGCTGGCCGTTATTTCAACTCTGATACAAAAAACTTCCAACTCGGAGTCGTCCAATACATTGAGCTGAAAAATCAAATTTGTGTTGATATTTTCATTTTACTGCAAGACTTTACAGTTTCGTTGCTATATCCTGCAACGCCACCGTAAAAGCAATGGGGAATCTTGTCAACTGTATCAGAAGAACATTATATAAATGCTCAAAACTATTGTTTAGCTATTACACCCAATAGCGTATCTTTTGTTCTTTACCCCCTTGGATGCGTTAATGTCAAAACAATCTTTGAAGTTTTTTGAAACCATGATTTATAAATGTTGTCGTATAAAATTTGCAACAACTTTCTCGAAGAGTTACGTCCGGCAGCCGCTACAGCTTCCTGCCGTTCTTGCGGGTTCTAGTAATTCCTTGAATGTGTCGGATTGCTTCGTCGTTCAACAGCACCACCCTAAAAATAATTATTCAAAATTTGGAAACCCTTGTTATGTATCTGTGTTATGTGGTTCCCGTGCTAAAAATGCGGTCATAAAGAGATCCCAGCGCGCGCCAGAAATTACTGTTGCTTCTCGAGTAGGTCAGGGGCCGATTGGATCGCTCGAGATTTCGAAACTGTTAAGCTTAATAAATTTTATTTTTGGAACAAACTTTTTTCGGACGAGTGGCGAGTAAGTCTCGAGCGAGCGATGGTCGTTTTAGCGGGATTTGTATATATTTATACAATTGTATGCGAGCCGTTATTTGTAAACATCAGAGTGCTCGTGGTGATACTGATTTAAAGGTTAAGATTCCCGTAAAAGATAAGTTGTGAGGTAAGGATTGGCTTTTAATTTCTGTTAGGTGTATATCTCCATCCGTAAAATAAGGATACCTTCCTCATTGTGTAAGAATTATGGAGTTTGAGCCAGTGCTTACACACCGATTTTGAATTGCCGACCAGAGCCAATAACCTCGCATGATTACAGTTTCCCGGCGAAATCTGACAACTGGTATCAGCGAAAACTGCGACGCGTTGTGCTAATTCAGTATGTTCCGTGACGTGTGTTTGTACGATCGTTGTCATTTGTTTATCGCAAGGTCTCTTAAGCAGGCGAGCAACAGCTCCCACATAGCTGAGTGGTTTGCGTACGCGGTTGTCACCAATGTAATCGAGGTTTTGATATCTCAGTCTGCATCTTTTAGCTGTTGTTTGCACGATCGTTGTTAGTTGTTTATCGCAAGGTCTCTTAAGCAGGCGAGCAACAGCTCCCACATAGCTCATTGGTTTGGGTTGTCGTTGTCACCAATGCAGTCGAGGCTCGATCCGTGGTATCAAAATGAGTCCATCAAACATTGTGCGATACACAAACTAACCCGCGCTATAGAGTTAAGCTCTTTTTCTGTGCTTTCACTATATCGTATGTGTCGATTGAAAGGGTAGGGGTTACCGCTAAGGGTTGCACCCCTTGAAGTCCCCAAATGCACAGCTCTCCCGGCCAAATGCGTGCCCGGAAAATTTTAGCAAAAATAGGGTAAAAATTGGAAAACAATTAAGGTAAAGTTGGCTAAAATAGGGGAAACTGGGAAATATTTATCGCAAAATTGAGTATATGTTAAAAGCTAAACATTGTTAAGTAATTTGCCCACCAACCGAGCTGCTTCTACACAACTTATCCACTGTTACAACCATCTACCATGTTGCTTTAAGAGAAAACAACTAACTGCTATCATATTTATTTCGTTTATGATTTCCGCTACTGAGCAATGCTCTACCAATTACTAACAGCATTGGTTCGAAAACTATAAGATTTTACAACCAAACATTACAATTGAAAGTGCAGACCCCTGTTTGTAGTCCGTGAAAATGCATATACTATATGAACAGATGAAAATGATCGGAATGAAAACAATATATTAGTTAGCATTCTACTATATTTCGCGCTGTACTTATAG